>ML824125.1:27525-89124 GCA_009831015.1 Picea engelmannii | reverse complement strand
TTTTGGCTCACCTTGTCCCTCCAAAGTGACTTTCATTTTATTAATATTTAATTAATTAATTAAATCACTTTAATTAATTAATTAAACTTTTTACCTTTGAAAAGCTCATTATCTCTCCTTGTGGCTTCCCTGGCCACTGAAAGTCACTTCTAGCTATCCCATCCTGTAGTGTTGCTCCTCTCGATTCCAATGAGCTATTACAATGAGAGGTTCCTCCAGGTAATGTGCCCAAAATGACCTCTTCAGTGAATTCCATTGACTTATAGCTCAAAATAGTCAAAAATCCTGGAAATCGTCGAAATGCAACGAAACCAAAGCCAACCTATGCGGAATGGCTCATAATGATGGAATATGATCATCAATGCAAGATGGGCCCCATAATGCCTCTCAAATACCCCTGTAGGCACTATAGCATCCATCTGGCTACTTTGGTCATCATAAATCTCTGCCCTGTGATGATGTCCCAAAGTGGGGACATTACATAGGTGTTCCCTCCAAGTCAAGTTTAAAGGGGGGAATGTTGGTGTTATTCTTGAATCAGTCATAGAGTCGTTGATTTTGGTCATTTTGGGTTTACCATCAGTGCTTTACGGGCCCATGGTATTGGGTAACCCATGGTATTTTCCCATGGTATTTGATGTGAGTATTTGCATGGCTATCTCCACGCCATGCATGTATTTGCATGGTCTCCACTACATGAATGAATTTTCATGGATATCTCGAGGCCATGCATGCCTTCGCATGGCTATCTCCACTCTATGCATGTCTTTGCATGGAATTCTTGAGTCCATGCAAGTCTTTACATTATAATCTAATTTTGGTAAAGTAATTAGGGTTGTAATTGATGAAGCCTATTTAATGGATTGAGATATTCCATTGTAAGTAGTCTCAAGTGGTCAGTGTTGGATTGGATTGGCCAGTTTGGAAAAGGTTCTTAATAGATATATATGGAGGTGTCGGTTCTCCCGATTAAGGGTTTCTATGGTAAATACCTAATGTCCATTTATGTGCATGACTTCTTGTGGTGTTATTTATCTCTCTATTTTTAACATTGTATCAGAGCTGGGCAAACCTAGACTCTCCGACGAGAGAGGTTTGATGTTGAGATCAATGCTTATGAAATTGTTGGTGAAGTGAGTTACCTGTGGAAGCGACATATGCACACAAATTGAAGTGATGGTTCATGGGTTTATAAACCATGGTGAATACCACATGGAAATGGAGCATAGGCATAAGCATATTAAGGATGAAGTACTCGATGAATGAAAGATTTAGTTCATTATTTTTGGAACAAGGAGGATTCTAGTAAAGAGGATGATAGATGCTTCTTGCATCATTTTCTTAGGAACACAATGGATCGACATGGAGAATAGGTAGAAGTGGATTAAGGAAGAAGTAATCAGTGAATGAGTCCTTTGGCTCATTGTATTTGGAGATAGAAAAAATGTTGGTAAAGAAGTTGGTAGATGCTTCTAGCATCATGTGCTTCTGCATACATTGGTAAAATAAGTACTTGGTTTCAGTAATTGTATTTGGAGCAGGAGGGATGCATGCAATGAAATAGGTTGATGTTTCATAACATCATGTTCTCAGGCATAAAATTCTAATTATTTTTATGGAGTTGGAATTTATCACATGTAAATGGTCATATGGACATTAGATCTATTTAGGCATGCATACCACTAGTTTTTCGGTTTACTGGTATAAAGTCTAGATGCAGAACTAGGTGATAGGGGGCATGTTGTATTCCTTATACCGGGTTTAATAAACTTTTAGGGGTGTAGGTGTTCATTCCAAGTCAATTTTAAAGGGGGTAATATTGGATTTAATATTGACTCGGTCATAGATTCGTTGATTTCAGTAATTATTGGGCTTACCATTAGTGGTTTACGGGCCCATGGTATTGGGTAACCCACAATATTTTCCCATGGTATTTGATGTGAGCCTTTTCATGTATTTGCATGGCTATCTCTACACCATGCATGTATTTTCTTGGCTATATCCACTACATGCACGTCTTTGCATGGATATATCAAGGCCATGCATGTCCATGCATGTTTTCGCATGGATTTCTCCACTCCATGCATGTATTTGCATGGATATCTTAAGTTCATGCAAGTATTTTCATTGTAATCTAATTCTAGTAAAGGAATTAGGGTTGTAATTGATGAAGCCTATTTAATGGATTGAGATATTCCATTGTAAGTAGCCTCAAGTAGTCTCAAGTGGCTTATGTTGTCTTGGCTTGGCCAATTTGGCTAAGGTTATTAATAGATATCTATGGAGGTGTTGGTTCTCCTTGTTAAGGGTTTCCAGGATAAATATTGGCTCTATGTGCATGCTTTCTTGTTTTGTTATTTCTCTCTCAGTTTTTAACAAGGCTCCAAAATTTACTTCACCAACTAAACCTTCATAAATATCACCAGATGGAAAAGAGCATCACTGAAAATAGGGAGCAAATAAACTATAAGATGGATGAAACTATGAACAAAATATGGATAAAATGAAAAACAATATGGATAAGAAGATGAATGAGAATAAGAATGAGATGAAAAGAAATATGGATGAAATGGAAAATAAATAGATAAGAAGATGGGTGACATGAAAAATAAGATGGATGGAAATAAGGAAGAAATGAAAAGAAATATGGATGGAATGGAAAACAAGATGGATGTAAATAAAGTAGAAATACAAAAATACATGAAGGAATTGCAAAATTTCTTGTCTTCCATGTTCTTCCAGGCTCTAGATGAGATACCCCCTAAAGGTGATATCAAAATGCAAGGAATTCATGAAAATAAGGGTAGTATTCAGGTTGAACAACCTGTCGGTAATAAGCACTTTTCTAGTGGATTTAACTCTAATAGTGGAGTTAATTTCAATGGGGGTCCTAAATTCAACCTTCCCAAGATTGAATTAAATAAGTTTGATGGAACATAGATATTTACCTATATGAACCAAATAGAATAATATTTTGAACTGCATAATATTATGGATGATAAGAAAAGGATTCACATAGAAACCATGAACTTTGAGATAAAACCATATCAGCGGTATCAATGGGTAGTTACAAGGAATACCCCTATTTATCATTATAATTGGGGTTTATTTATAAGAGATTTAGAAGCACAATATGGGAAAGTGTGGAAACAATATTAATTCAATTAATTGACAATAATCAAGCACTTAGGTGATATTGAAGATTATAATTCATAATTTTAGGTATTGGCCACAAGGGGGAATGACGTAAATGTTGAACAATTGTTGGAAGATTGCATGGGTGGATTAAAAAAAGACATCAAACATGATATTTTCTTAATACAACCTACAAATATTATGGAAGTTATGCAATATGCTTGTCATATTCAAGCCAAAAATAAGGCTACACACAAGTCTACCATTGTAGCATACACAACAAGAAGAGATTGTTTTGGGGGTCATAAGACAAGCATACCTCAACCAACAAGGTTGACACCTCAAAAAATGATGGAAGAAGAGAAAAAGGACTATGTTTCAATTGTGACAGCAAGTACAGTAAAGGGAATAAATGTAGTGAGAAGAAATTATTCTACATAGACTGTGAAGAGGAAGAAGTTCAGGAATTGGAACTGCCACAAGATCTAGATATAGAAGAATCTACTCCAAAAAAATATTTTCATGCATTGGTCGACATCAATACTCCACAAACCTTCAAGATACAAGGATCCATTAAGAAGAAAAAGGTAACATTATTGATTGATTCTGGTATTACCCATAATTTCATCAATTACAAAGTATCAAGAGATGTCAATTTCTTTGTATATCCCACACCATAGTTTCAAGTAATGATTGTAGATGGAGGTACCATACATTTTTTAGGGAAATTCCATAATACTAAGTTCAACATGGGGGAGTATTTTCTCGATATCCCCATGATTGCCATCTAAATGGGGGGTGTTTATATTGTATTAGGGGTCCAATGGTTACAATCATTGGGAATACTGGACCTTAATTTTTAAGATATTTTCATGATATTTTCCTTATATGGAAAGGGAATTGATATTAGAGGTATCCAAGGGAAACCATCTAAATTTATAATCTCTAATAGCATGACAAAATTACTCAAAAAGGGACATCAGGATGTAGTTTCACAATTGTGCTAATTTGATGTTCAAACAACTATATCCTCTGCTCAATTAGACCTCCAAATAGTTATCAACAATAATTCCAAGGTATTTCCTGAAAATCCTAAGGGTCTTCCACGTACTCGAGATCATGATCATGATATCCATTTGAAACCAGGAAGTGTACCACCTAACATTAGGCCTTACATGTATCCATATGAATAAAAGAGTGAGATTGAGCACATGATCCATGAAATGTTAGAAGACAACATCATTAAACCTAGCCAAAGTTAATTCTCTTCACAAATGGTGATGGTTACAAAAAAGGATGGTTCATGGAATATGTTCCCAGATTATAGACATCTCAACAAAATGACCATCAAGATAAGTTTCATATTCCTATCATTGGTGAATTATTAGATGAATTGCATGGAGAAAAAATCTTTACTAAGCTAGATCTTTGTTTGGGATACCATCAAATTATAATGAGGTAGGAATACATTCCTAAAACATATTTTAGAACACATAAAGGTCACTATGAGTTTTTGGTTATTCCATTTGAACTTACTAATGCACATTCAACATTTCAAAGCTTGATGAATTCTATTTTCAATCCCTTCCTTAGAAAATATATGGTGGTATTTTTTGATGACATAGTAATCTACAACAAATCTTGGGAAGAACATGTATAACATGTTGACAGAGTATTACAACTATTGTAAGAGAAACAACTTTATGCAAATCCTTCCAAGTGTGCCTTTGGGGTTCAATAAGTGGAATTTTTTGGTCTTGTTGCATCTCCTAAAGGTGTAAAATTGGACCCTAACAAAATTAAAGCTATGAGGGAATGGTCAATTCTCAAAACCTTGAAGAAATTTAGATGATTCTTAGGGTTAACAATATATTATCACAAGTTTGTAAATAATTATGGTCAAATAGAAACACCTTTTTATTGGATAAATCTCACCAATATGGTAAGTAGATCTCCCCAGGACCTGCCTATCGATCCTAGATAGATAGTGGGGCTAGACTTCTATGGGTTTCCTAGAGTCAAGAAAATAGATTCACAATTAACCTAATGAGTGGTAGAGATAGCATACATTTCATTGTAGGTTGTCCTTCGTATATCCTTTCTTATGAAAATATGAAGCTCCAGATTCAATCTTCGCAACCTCCTTCCTACACACAAAATACAAACAATTCCTTTCTACCTCTCTACTTGGCGTTATAATCCTAGATATAACTTAAATCTAACATGATCTATAATAAAATAAACCAGATCCAAACATTTGTAAAGGAAATACAAACATGTCTAGGGGTTAAGTCAATGATCTATTCATTAACATGAAGAAATTACATCAAATCCATACCTTAGTCATGATGTATCCTCCTTGTATCTTTTCTCCTTGCTTCTCCTTGGCTTCTTGATCAAACTAGGAAATATGATTATGATTGTTCTGAATAGGAAAAACACCTCCGTAATTGGACAACATAACTATGCAAATTATTCTTTCTCCTCTTACTCAATATTTTCCTTCCTTGTGTAGATCCTTGGAAGAGGTTTGGGAGAGATTCTAGATATTCTAGAACCCAACAGAAACTCGAATTTTGTGAGTTCCTATGCTCATTCCACAAAGATACAAATCACTCATTGCTTAGCTCTTTGTAACTCGTTGAATCTAGAAGGTTAGATAGACCATCGCATGTTTCACTACAAATGACATGCGACTATCGTCGTGTGTTTTCTCCTATAGGTCCTGCAACGACCCTAAAAAAAGATCTAAATCTCAAGAAATAAATGTGCTTTGGATTTCTTCTTTTGTTGGATTCTCTTCTGGCATGTACGGTGGAAATTAAGGATATAAAAAATTCCCCTAATGTATGAGGTCAGGAAAGGAATGGATGTCCAAAACATATTACAATAAAACAGTTTCCATGGTAGTGTGAGGAGAGAGTGAAGGAGGTCCGGAGGTCAAATATTTCCTACAATAAAACACCAAGGATGAATACATATATAGACTATCCCCTACGTAGACATAATCATACTCTAAATAGAATGGCCACTAAACAATACACTAATGATTCATGACATGAAATGAAAGACCATGGTGATGAAAGAATACATGGGGATCCATTTCATCAATGATATCGTAGCCACGAGACAATGTGTTAGGGTCCTATAATCATGGGTGATTTGATTCTTCAACTATCTATCTGGAATTGCTCATGTGATCAAGACACTTGGCTTGCTTGTATCAGTTGATTTCTCTTCTCCCTCCATATTCTTATGGTATTTATCATTCATGGTCATTTTCATCATGTCATGAGTCATCAATTGAGTTAGTGGGTCATCATTAAATTCACAATCTCATTTCCTCTGTTTTCCCAAAGTTTACCCTATCCCTTTCCCCCTTATCAGAACAAGGTTTTCTATCATGCAAACTAAAATCATGGGAACTTGGAGAAGGTCATTAGGAAGGAAATAAAAGACACCAAGCATTATAGATCAAATATAAGGAGGTGATTGGCATGATTTTTAGGGTTTTGTGGTCATTTGTTGTGCATAGGGACAATTTTTCTTCAAAATAAGTTTCTAACCAAATGAAGATGAATTTGACAAAAGTAAAAGAGTTTTTTGTCAATAATAAACAAAGGAACAAAAACCTACTTCATTTTATACACAGGTATTATTATTCAAGAGAAATTCCCAAAATACAGTTGCTACAGGTGGTTTGCTGCACTTTTGGACAGCTTTACTTCAAGTTAGTTTTTCAGGGGTTTGGAGAAAGGGTTTTCAATTTTTGATGACTCTATTGTGTATTAGATATCTCCATATTTCCAACCATATCAATTTCATCCCAAAAATCCTCTGGGAAATCCTCCAAACATCCTTTTGAAATGGCGCTACGTTTATATTGTATGGTCGCTACGCTTCTACAAGTTTTAGTGACCAACTTCAAACTTGAATTGTGAACAAATGAAAAATTATTTTTGAACACGGGAAGAGGTTTTTGTTCCAAAAATACCAAATAACAAAAACCTTTCTAATTTTTGTAAAATTGTTTATGTTTAGACAGATATATCTACATCTTTGAGCCTTATTTTTCCAGAAAACACAAAAAATTGACAATTTTGGGCATGTATAGAAGCGCAGCAAACCCAGGCTACGCTTTTTCCTGGAGGATCCAAATTCACTTTTATCAGAATGGATGAATATATTATGAATTTTACATCTCAAATATATCACTAGTGGGCCAGGTCTGTATCAATTTTGGCAGAAAAAAGTCAAAAATGTGGCGAAAAATTGCTTTCTGCCCCTGTTTTCACCAAGGCGTTGTGCGTTGTGGAAAAATCAGTTTTGTGATGTCTTGGAGTGGCTATTTTTATTTTTTAATGGTTCCAGAGGATATTATACATCCTCAGATATCTATAACACTCATCCGTTTTGATAAATTATCAAGGGAAGGCCTCCAAAATTACCCTCAAAGACCACGCTAAGCTTCTGTAAAATTCGTTGTGTTTTTACCAGGAAATTTTACCAGCAGGATAAATTTTCAATTTCCTTGGTCCAATTCAAATTAAAAAGATGTGGTTGACCTTATGAGGTGTCTAGATGATGTAATAAAATGTATATTAATTTTTCATGAAGATTTGAATGTAATTAAAGGGTCATTAAAGTCAGTCAAACAGTTAGAGTAAAAAGGGGAAAATGGTTTTTGACTTCCTAGTCATCAGTTTAGTTGGAGATTTTCTTGTGATTTTCTCCTATAATGAATAATTCGACCCCTCAGATGGGGAAAGTTGTTTTGTATATATATTTAGACCCAAGAGATTCAAGAAAAAGGGTTGAACCTGAAGGGAAGGATGGTATGGAAAGATTATCATCTACTGTAAAGATGTTCAACAGGTTGGAAGTGACTTTTTGGATGAATATTAAGACATTTTGTTTCCATATTCTTGTGTCATGATCATGTGGTGAAGTGCTTCTTGATGTAATTTTTCATTCTCTTTTTTCACATATTGTTTTATTTCCTTATTTTTTATAAGAAGATTATGTTCAGGATTTGTCTCAAACACCGTGTTTAGGATTTAAGAAATATTTATGTTTTCTTCCAAGTTTGAATGTAGAATTCAGATAATCTCTTCTCTACATTTGGATTGAACCCTAACCTAATCTTCCTTTACATATCACAAACTCAAAGGATCCAATGACATGATTACCTTTCCTGGTTACATTTTTTCTCCGTTATTCATTCATCTAATCATCTTAACCTCTTGAGTCCATTTTTCCCAATGGCCCTCTTTTGTTGTCTCAACCAAAAAATCTAAAAAAAATCATATTCTGCATAGCTAGCCTAATATCTAATCCAAACAAAGTTATATCATACAGAGATATCCCTCTCTGAGTCTTGGAGGGATATATCCTTGACTCCAAGTGGTTTTGTGTTACCCCTGTCGATTTCCTCCTCAGCCTGGGAAATTACAGGGTGATAACACAATGCAATGTGGATCTATATTGGTTTGTCCCAAAGGATAATGCCACAACGAGTGGATTATTCTCCAGGTCATGACGGACTACATTGAGGGATATTTTCAATATGGGTCACATCGATCGAGTGGCAAGATCCTGATCTGAGATATAGTGGATTTTCCACTCAATACCATACTATTTAGCATCACCTATGACTCGAGGTCGACAACTATACATTTAATAATGAAGACCAACATGAAAGTGGCACTGATGTGCTTGGAGCCGACTATATTTAACTGGTGTGAGGGATTCCTTGCCAACATGAAGATGCAGTTGTCTCATTGCAAGAAGTGAAAGTAGAAAAATTTTGGGTATCTCTCCCTCTTTGTGATGAGTTTTATGGAGTGGGCACCTCAACCGAGGCCCCGGATAGTGATGGCTAAGCTAGTTCCCTAGGACCCATGGATGGCATTATGGGACAAGTATATGGGGAGAGTACCAAGAGGACATCATCTAGATCACTACGGGACTAGTTTCATCATTTCGCAGTGCCACTAGATCATCAATATAAAGGATTTCCCCTTATGCAAGGACCAAATTTAGGCATGATCCAGATCTTTCGTTGCCCCCAGGTGAGGCATGGGGCCCCATGGGTAAGTTTGTTTTTTTGTTTTTACATATTTCCATTTTTTTGTATTTTTGGAATATATGATATTTGTGGTGGGTGAAATGTAACTGAAATAATTTCATTTTGTCACAGATGTAGGACCAGAGCATCCATAGGGATGGGGACAAGCTCATCGTTAGAGTAGCGACAAGGAGTCACTGGATGGGGAGGGAGGTGGCAGCAAGAGTTTCATCATGGCTGACACAACTTAGACAGGATTACCATGGGAGTCCCCCCGTGCCACAGGATGAGATTCCCCCACACCTACAGTGACATGTAGAAGTTGCTTCCCACCCATTCTATCAACTTCTTTCGAAGGTCGCTCTGGTAACAACGAGCACCCCTTTTAGTAGTCGCATCACACTCTATGGTTCTGATAAGTGTTTTCTCTTGCCTTATGTTTTGAATTGTAAATAGTGGATGCATGTGAGTATTTGCATGTCTATAAAGGTTTATTTCTCTATATTAAACGATTAAGTTATGAGTATGCATTTGTTTCTTTGAGAACCTATAATTCTGCTTGAATTTCCATACGCCCCAGTTTAATCACTTGAAGGCACATTCCCCGGGAATTTACATCGTCATTCTAGAGTTGGAGCAAGCCTCTAGGCATATCTACTGATTTGGTAACCTCACAAGTTAGTTTTCCTTGATTCATATCTTAAAGATTTGTGAGTTGGGAAGGTGTTCCCTTCGTACCAATAGTCTAGGAAACTCTGAACTTGTGCTTGTTTCCTTTACCAAACATTCGACTAAGAATAGGTATCATATCCCCAAAGTTTTATGAAGATCCATGTGACTTGGGTCTGGGAAATTTGGAGCTCGAGGCTCTGATATGTCAAGTTGTACGAAGATCAAGTTAAACCCCACAATTTTTATGCATCGTCGATCTATGAATGAAGATCGAGGGTGGGGAATCACTGCGGAGAGCGAAGGTCAAAATAGTGTGTGTTCTAGTTTGTGGCCCACAATTCACCCTTGTCATTGATCTCGATAGGCTTGAGGATCAACGATCCTAGTTAGACTAGAATCGAGCGATCACTTTCCATATTGCGGAGGTCGAACTCCTTGGTAAAGAACCCGTATGTTAGGATCCTGCAATTCCTGTGAACCATCGATCGTCGTTGAACTTTGATCTGAGGTTGAAGTGATCCCTGAAACACAAGGAGTGCATTGGACAAAGAAAATCTTCAGAGAGATCAAGCTCAGAAAATATAGTGCATTTAGGAGCGTGGGCGGAATCTAAGAGATGGGTCATAGGAGGAGAAAGGGTCAAATCCTTTGAGCAATTAGAGAACCTTCTAAGTCAAAGTAAGTCAGAATCCTAGGAGGAGGAGTGACACTGGTCATTGGATCACTTCGTAGAGGCTCGATAGTTGTCTGATCTAAACAAGGTGCATGAACCTTAGCACCTTGTACATGCAAGAGAAGAAGAATTACCAAATTTTTGAAGTCCCGAAGTAGCTTGGGACCATCCATCGCCAAGAGGGACACCTGGTGATGGATCATGGACTCCGGGGAAATATTATCGAGGGTTTTTGGTTAAAAGTTGAAATCCCCAAACCCTGAAGACCCGAAGTGAATCTGGACTTCCCGATCCAAAGGGACACATGGTGATAGATCATGGACTCTAGAGGAATCTGTTCGAGAGGAGGCAAGTTTGAGACTTGATATTTCTGAAGCCCGGAGAGCCGAAAATCTGAAGCAAATCTCACCCACCCGATCAGCCAGAGTGAATCTAAATCATCAGATCACCTGAAGTAAATCTTAGGTGTTGGATCACCCGAAGTGGATTTGGGTCATCATAGTTCACTAGAGACATGTTGTAGATCTGTGAGCTCTGGGTAGAGTCCCAAAGTAATTCCTAGCCATCAAGTCCCGAGGGACACATGGTGGATGATTGTAGACTTTGGAGAAATCACCTCAAGAGTTCCATATTGAGAGTTGAAACTCCCAAATCCTGAACCATCGAAGAACCGAAGCATCAAAGGGATGAAATGGATTTGGACCGTCATATCCAGAGGACAAGTGGCGTGAATCTATGGATTTCGGGTGAAGACCCAAAGTAAACGTCAACCGCTGGATCATCCGAAGTAAACCTCAAGTGTCGGATTTCCAAAGTGAATCTGAGCCACCATATCAACAGCTTCGGGAAATCCATTTGAGAGTTTCTCAGTTGAGATTTGAGATTCGCGAAGTATGAAGTCTCAGAAATTTGAAGTGAATCCCAATCATCCAATTAGTCGAAGAAGATCTGAACTATCAGATCACCTGAAGTAAATCTCGAGCGTTGGATCACCAAGGTGAATCTGAGTCGTTAGATACCATCTATTCAGGAGAAGGAAAGTTTTGAGAGTTGATATTTCTGAAGTCTGAACTTCCAGAAATCCGAAGTAAATCTCAACCATCCGATTAGCTAAGGTAAAGCAGAGTCGTCAGATCATCCGAAGTGAATATCCAGCATCAGATCACCCTAAGTGGATCTGAGTTGTCAGATTCAGAGGAGGCGTGGTGTAGATTTGAGAACTCTGGATAAATATCTGAAGTAATTCATAATCTTCATACCTAATGGAGATGTGGAGAAAATCTATGGACTCTGGGTGAAGACCCGAAGTAATCCTTGATCGTCAGATAAAGAGGACATGCGTTAGTGGATTATATCCTCTAGATAAAATCCGTTGGGAAAAAGGGTGAAGTTTGAGATTTGAGATCTCAGAAGTCCGAAACTCGGAGGAGATCTCGACCATTGATCAAGAAGAGGGCCATGGGACCATTGACCCAGCTGAAAGGTAAACCACCCGAAGTAAAGGCAAGGTTGTCGATTAGGAGGACAGGTGTCCACAGATCGCCAACTCGAAATATTGAAGTACGTAAGAGAGCAGGGTTTGAGATTTGAAACTCCCAAAACCCAAAACCATGAAGGAGATCTCGTCTGTGGATTTTGCAAGAGGTCAGATCTAATCCATAGGTCTGAGAGAGGCATATCTGAACCACCATTTTTAGAAGAGCCATCAATATTGGGAGATTGACAGCCCAGTATTATTTCAGGGACAGGAATTGCACAGAAGTTAAAAATTTGAAGGCAGGCCGCAATTCAAACTGTGGTTTTGAAAAGAGGACATGTGTAAGCTCGAGGAGAATTGCAGGCCAAAAATAAGATTGATTAAAACCACCTTTGACCACGTCCACAAGCACGCGATGCTATAAGGTCATTTCCCAATGTCACATCAAGAGGGGGCTTATCCAGAAAAGGAGTCAACGCCTAGTACTCAGAGGTTCACAGGGGAGAGAAAGGGAAGGTCGCGGTGCCATTAAACCTGCACCAATGAGCCAAAAGGTTCTGTGTTTAATTACAAAACAAGACCATCAAGGTCTCAGAGAGAGTCAATCGGCTTCAGAATCAGAGATCCTTGACCAGAAGACCGGGCTAGTTCTCTGAAGGTCCAAATTAGAACCCGTAGAGAGATAGGATTTGTTCCTTTAAGGAGGACGATTTTTTTTTTATTTTTAGCCCATCATGGGTGTGTTACAAATTGGTATCAAAGCATGGTTACAACACTTGGCCTCCTTGGGCTCATGGACGAGTCACTTAAAAACTCTATTTGGAGTACATTTAGAAGAGTGACACTCTACCTTACCTCCTTCTTAAAAAGTTTGGTTAAAAATGCTATTAGAGAAAAGAATAAGACTTTCTACTGTGTGTTGCATTTAAGAAATTGAACCGTGTATTGTTCATAAATTAATAGACTGTTAGCTAACAATAAGTGTTTTTTTCAACACTCGAGCAGTGGGTAAATCACAAGAAAACTTCAAGACTAAAGGATGGTGATGTTTCATGAAGTGGGGGATGGCTCCCATAATAGAGATGAAAATTCTTAAGAAAGGTGGGTAGCAGAAACCCCTCCGGACCTGGTTGAAACGGTGAGGAGCCTCACAGCCAAATTACAAAGTTGCAAGGCTGACAATGACAGATTGATAAAGGAGAAAGAAAAACAAATAGAAATTAGTGCAATCTTGTTGCAGAGTTTATCCGACATACAAAGGAAACTACAACATGAACCTGCAACCAATCATGTGGACCGACGACATAAGAAAAGAGGTCAAAGTCCACCTGAGATCTGAAAACATGACTCCATAAGTGACCACATTGGGATAAGTACCTCGAAGAAGGCCCAACCTAGAGGCAGGGGACACCCATCGGTAGATTCCTCGAAAAAGGAAGCCAACAACTTCGAAGGATCTTCTAGTAGCAGAGTCAGCTCACATTCTCAAAGGAAGGGAAGGAAGTGGAAGTGTTCCAAACATAATGATCCTAAGGAATTCAAGAAATCCAAACCACCCTCTTTCGATGGAGAAATTAAGAAGGGAGAAGAAGAAAAATATTGGTTTCTTGGTTTAAAGAAGTACTTCAGAGTCCATGACTACTCTGAAAACTTGAAGGCTCGAATAGCCATCTTCAACTTGAATGGAAAGGCTTCCATACGGTGGGAAGAACTTAGAAATGTGAAAGGATTCCATGAGAAGGAATTGTCATGGAAACAGGTCAAGAAATACTTCAAGAAGCAGTATCTGTCAGAGAAATACATGGATGGGAAGACTAAGGAATTCTATGAGCTCCAGTTGGGGTAGCTCACCATAGATGAATTTGTCAGTAAATTCCTTGAACTACTAAGGTGTGTACCCTACATAAAATATGAAAAGGTAAAAATGTAGCGGTTCATTAGTGGGTTACCAAAGACCTATCGAGACAGAATTGAGTTCGATGAACCAAAGACCTTAAAATAAACTATCCAAAAGGTGAGGTATTGTTATGAACAGTTTGGGAATAAGACAAGACCACACGAGGACTGGAAGAAGAGGAGTAGTTTGGGATTTCATAAGAAGGGGTTTAAATACTCAAGATTCAAGAACTATAGAAAATATTATAGAAGGAGCCTTCCTACTAGAAGTGTATATCAGTGAAATTTCCCCTCTCAAAGTGGAAATAAAACTTTTAAGACAGACCCAAGAAAGACTGATAACCTAAAGAAGGAACCCTTAAAATGTTGGGGTTGTGGAGAGGATCATAAATTGAGGAACTGCCCACACAAACAACAAAACAGTAAGAAATTCTACAACATCCAAGAAGCGACCACCGTCAATGATGTGGCTAGGAGAATTCCACGAATCTATGCGGCCTTGGACAATAATCAAGTCGACCACCAAGATTCAGTAGTGGAGCTAGAAGGTATGATCGTCGACCATCTAGTTTCTATTTGAATTGACCCAGGTTCTAATTTGAGTTATGTGGCCCCTTAGATTGTTGATAAGTTTAAACTACAACCAATTAGACATGTTAAACCATGGTTGGTGCAATTAGCCATTGGGACCAAAAGAAAAGTGTCAGAGGTCATACCAGCCTATCAATTCATCATGGGTGGATTTCCCACCCAAGCGACCCTTAACATACTTCCCCTGGGATCTTATGACTTGTTGATTGGTATGGATTGGTTGGTTTCTTATAAAACTAAATTGGACTGTTATCATAAAAATTTAGAATGTGTAAATGAAGAAGGGAGAAAAAGGACCCTTTAAGGGATCCAGAAGCCTGTCTCGGTGAGACAAATAGCATCCCTTCAAATGAAAAAGTATTGCAGAAAGGGGTGTTCCTTATATGCCATACAGGTACTGGAATTTGTTGAGAATGACAAACCAAACCTAGAGGACCACCCCATATTAAGAGAATACAAGGACTTATTCCCAAAAGAAGTACCAGGTCTACCTTTGAGAAGGGATATTGACCTATCAATATAACTTACACCAGGAGTGGTACCAGCATCTAGAACACCATATAGAATGAGCACGCCAGAGATGGTTGAGCTCAAGCTACAGCTAAAGGCGATGATGCACAAAGGCTAAATCTGACCCAGTGTATCTCTGTGGGGAGTGTCTTTCCTGTTTGTGAAAAAGAAATATGGTACACTCCGATTGTGCATAGATTACAGACAACTCAATAAGGAAACCATAAAGAAAAAGTAACCCTTACCAAAAATCGATGACCTATTCGACCAATTGGGAGGTGCATGCATATTCTCAAAGATCGACCTAAGATCTAGCTACCATCAAGTCCATATTAAGGATGAAGACATCCACAAAACAACCTTTAGGATGAGGTATGGTCACTATGAATTCGTGGTTGTGTTGTTTGGGTTAACCAATGCCCCCGCCACTTTTATGTGCTTGATGAATAATGTACTCAACAAATTTATGGACAAATTTGTATCATTTTTCATTAATGATATCCCAATCTACTCCAAGGATAGGGAGGAGCACGAAGAACATATTAGACTAGTACTTCAAGTACTAAGAGAGCATCGGCTCTACGCTAAGTTTAGCAAGTGTGAATTCTTTCAGAAGCAATTCCATTACTAGGCCATGTCATTTCTAAGGAAGGAGTGGCAGTAGACCCCGACAAGATCAAATCTATTATAGAATGGCCTAACCCGAAAGATGTATCTGATATTAGATCCTCCATAGGATTAGTGGGATACTATCGAAGGTTCATAAAAGGGTTTTCCAAGATTGGTTGTCCAATCACTGCCCTTCAGAAAAAAGGGGATTAAATTCATTTGGACATCGAAATGTGAAGAAATATTTGAGGAACTAAAATACCTCATGGCCCATGCACCCATGCTAAAGATTGCAGACCCGGATAATGATTTCCTTGTGTGTACAGATTCCTGCAAGGAAGGACTCGGAAGAGTCCTTATGCAAGAGGGACGTGTAATTTGCTACACGTCCAGGAAATTAAATGAGCATGAGATAAATTATGTGACCCATGACCTAGAATTGGCTACCATAGTACATGCCTTAAAAATGTGGAGGAACTACCTCCTAGGAAGGATATTTGTGCTTATGACAGACCATTGTGGGTTGAGGCACCTGTTTGATCAACCGAAGCTCAATGCCAGGAAATCTAGGTGGATGGCTCTCCTAAGTGAATTTGATTTCAAAATCAAACACATAAAAGGAAAGGAAAATAGGGCAGTTGATGCCCTTAACAGAAGTATAAAAATGATTCATTTGGCAGCAGTAAGCACCTGTGAAACGGATGTCGGGGAAAGAGTCATAAATGCACAAGAGACATATTCATTTTTCAAGACCGTGACCTCATACCTAAGACAAGAGCCGACAGGGTTGAAGCATGAAGGCTACCATATGCTCAAGGAAGGGATATTGACTTACAAAAACAGATTGTATATTCCAAACTGTGACGAATTGAAGATGTTCATAATGGATGAACTACATAAGAGACCATATATTGGTCACCCAGGATATCAGAAGATGATCACGGCCACTAGGAAACAATTATATTGGATTGGGTTGAAGAAAGACATAGCTAACTCTCCAGCTAAGTTCCTAGAATGCCAACAAGTTAAGGCAGAACACCAACATCCAGCAGGATTGTTACAGCCCCTACCAATCCCAGAATGGAAATGGGAAACCATCTCCATGGATTTCATCGATGGATTACGAAAGTCAACCAAGCAAAATGATGCCATCATGGTCGTGGTGGACAAATTAATTAATTTTTCTCATTTCATTCCTGACAAATCAACTTGCAAGGCCATAGATATTGCAAATATCTTCATGAAGGAGATATTTAGACTGCATGGCATGCCCAAGGAAATTTTATTTGAACGAGATACCAAATTCACTTCAAGATTTTGGAAACCCTAATGGTTGGTTTTGAGACAAAATTATTGTTTAGCACAGCTTATCACCCTCAAACTAATGTACAGACAAAAAGAGTGAACCAAATAGTATAAGACATGCTAAGGATGCATGTAATGCATCATCCTAAGAAGTGGGAAGACTACCTACCATTGGTAGAGTTTGCCTACAACAACGGTTATCAGGAATCCTTGAAGATGAGCCCTTTTGAAGCCCTCTATGGTAGACAGTGCAAGATTCCAATCAGCTGGAGTAACCCAATGGACAAAATTACAATCGGACCCAACATGCTAAAAGAAATGGAACAGCAAGTGGTTCAGATAAGACAAAATCTAAAGATTTCTCAGGATAGACAGAAACATTACGCCAACAGAAAGAGAACTCCCAGAGAGTTCAAGACCAGAGACCATGTCTATCTCAGAGTTAGACCTAGGAAGAGTTCCCTGAAAATGGGAGCCTGTGCCAAGTTGGCACCTCGGTATTGTGGACCCTTTGAAGTCTTAGATAGAGTGGGACCTGTAGCCTATAGGCTAGCACTTCCTCCCACTGTAAAAGAACATAATGTCTTTCACGTTTCATTATTGAATAAATATGTACATGATGCTAATCATATAATTGACCGGTCTGTGATCCAGGTGGAGCCAGAGGGAGAATTCATGCCAAAACCCCAATGCATATTAGACAGGAAGGAAACCTCACTCAAGAACTGAACCATAGCACAGGTCAAGGTGCAGTGGAAACACTTTGGCCCAAATGAGGCTACGTGGGAAATGGAGGATTCCATGAGATAGGCATATCCAATTTTGTTTACTCTTGTACATACATGTCATGATGACATATAGAACATCGAGGACGATGTTCCTTTAAGAGGGAGGGAATTGTAACACCCTGTTTCCCCCAGTTTGTAAATATAACTATATGGGCCAAGGAACTTTGGAAAACTTAAAAGTGTGAATGTTTGATTTGATGGAATTTGTGTAAAAGGTCGACGAATGTAAATTCTATTATTTTAATAGAAAATGGTTACGTGTTGCATGACTGCTAAAAGAGGGGATGTGCTAGGAGAGACCATGAAATGTTGTGAAAGGTGGTGGAGGGGACTAGGAATGGTTGAGTTAACCTCCACTGAACTAGTACCATGTTGAAATTAAATTTTCTCTGATTAGAACAACCCCTGACCCAGGAATGAATTACAGTCAGGTTGGTAGGTGGGAAGGCCTCCTCAAGAGTTAATGAGGGGATGGGTTAGACCGCCCATCCGTAAGGCTTTCAGACTTGACCATGGACTAGAATTTTGAGACAGACGCAATCTTGCAGAGGAAGGAAAGAAAAGGAAGTGTGGTTGGTGGAGGGAGACCTACGAATAAAAATGCAGAGACGAGAGAGGAAACTCTCAGGTCCGAGGAAGGACTGAAAGAGAAATAGTGATTTCTGATCACAAAAAATAGAGATTGAACCAGGAAAAGGAGAGTAACCTTTGTGCTTATCTATTTTTTGTATTGGGAGAAGGAGAGTCACCTTCGTCCCTACTTCCGTTGAGCTAGAAGTAATATATTGAATCTCAAAGCATCATGGCTTAAGCTTGAGGGTTGCCAGTGATAAATCCATTAGGAGGGACTGAGCCTATGGTTGGGTGGAAACGAGCACCCCTTTTAGCAATTTCATCACACTCTATGGCTCTGATAAGTGTTTTCTCTTGCCTTATGTTTTGAATTGTAAATGGTGGATGCATGTGAGTATTTACATGTCTATAAATGTTTCTTTCTCTGTATTAAACGATTAAGTTATGGGTATGCATTTGTTTCCTTGAGAACCTATAATTCTTCTTGAATTTCCATATGCCCCAGTTTAATCACTCGAAGGCACATTCCCCAGGAATTTACATCATCGTTCTAGAGTTGGAGAAAGCCTCTGGGCATATCTATCGATTTGGTAACCTCACAAGTTACTTTTCCTTGATTCAGAGCTTAGATATTTGTGAGTCGGGAAGGTGTTCCCTTCATACCAGTAGTCTAGGAGACTCTGAACTTGTGCTTGTTTCCTTAACCAAAAACCCAACTAAGAACAGGGATCATAGCCCCAGAGTTTTATGAAGATCCATGTGACCTGGGTCTATGGACTTTGGAGCTCGAGGCTCCGAGATGTGAAGTTGTACGAAGGTCAAGTTAAACCCCACAATTGTTATGCACCATCGATTTATGAATAGAGATCAAGGGTGTGGAATCATTGCAGAGTGCGAAGTTGAAAATAGTGGGTGTGCTAGTTCGCGGCCTGCAATTCACCCTTATCGTTGATCTCGATGGGCTGGAGGATCAATGATTTCGGTTAGACTAGAATCAAGCGAGCACTTTCCATATTGTGGAGGTCAAAATCCCTGGTAAAGAACCCACATTTTGGTATCCCGCAATTCCAGTCAACCTTCGATCATCATTGACCTTTGATCTAAGGTTGAAGCGATCCCTGAAATGCAAGGAGTGCATGGGACAGAGAAAACCATCAAAGAGATCAAGCTCAGAAGAGATATCTCTTTCAGGAGCACAGAAAGAATCCAGGAGACGGACCATAAGAGGAGAAAGGGTTGAATCCTTTGAGCACTTAGAAAACCTTCTAATTCGGAGTAAGTCAAAAGCCTAAGGGGAGGAGCAACAGTGGTCATTGGATCACATCGCAGAGGCTCAACAACCATCTAATCTAAACAAAGTGGAACCTTAGCACCTTTTACACATAGGGGAAGAGGACTTACCAAAGTTCCTAAGTCTTGAAGTAGCTTGGGACTGTCCATCCCCATGAGGGACACGTGGTGACAGATCGTGGACTCCAGGGAAATATGTTCAAGGTTTTTTGGTTAAATTTGAAATCCCCGAACCCCGAAGACCTGAAGTGAATCTAGACCACCTGATCCAGAGGGACATGTGGCGATAAATCATGGACTTCAGAGGAATTTGTTCGAGAGGAGGAAAGTTTGAGACTTCATATTTCTGAAGCCTGGAGATCCAGAAATCTGAAGTAAATCTCACTCGTCCGATCAATCGGAGTGAATCTGAATCATCAGATCGCCTGAATTAAATCTTAGGTGTCGGATCACCCAAAGTGGATCTGGTCCATCAGAGTTCAGTAGAGATGTGGTGTAGATCTTTGAGCTTCGGGTAGAGTCCCCAAGTAATTCTTAGCCATCAGGTCTCGAGGGACACATGGTGGAAGATTGTAGACTTCAGAGAAATCACCTCGAGAGTTCCATATTAAGAATTGAAACTCCCGAAGCCCGAAACTCTGAAGAACTAAAGCATTAAAGGGTCGAAATGGATCTGGACCGTCAGATCCAGAGGACAGGTGGCATGAATCTGTGGATTCCGGGTGAACAACCGAAGTAAAAGTTGATCGTTGGATCATCCGAAGTAAAACTCAAGCGTCAGATTTCCAAACTGAATCTGATTCACCGTATTAGCAGCTTCGGGAAATCCATTTGAGAGTTTCTCAATTGAGATTTGAGATTCGTGAAGTCTGAAGTCCCAAAAATTCGAAGTGAATCCCAATCGTTTGATTAGGTGAATAAAATATGAGTCGTCAGATCACCTGAATTAAATCTCAAGCATTAAATATCTAAGGTGAATATGATCCATCAGATACTATCTATTCAAAAGAAGGAAAGGTTTGAACATTGATATTTTTGAAGTCCAAACTTCTAGAAATCTGAAGTAAATCTCAATTGTTCGATCAGTCGAGGTAAAGTGGAGTCGGCATATCGTCTGAAGTGAATATCCAACATTGGATCACCCTAAGTGGATCTGAACCATCTGATTCAGAGGAGGTGTGGTGTAGATCTAAGAACTCTGGATAAATATCCAAATTAATTCATAGTTGTTGGACCTAAGGGTGGAGTGGAGTAAATATGTGGACTCTGGGTAGGGATGATTTTAGGGGCTAAATTTCGCTCATGGGCTAATTTTCCATGGTTTTTCCAAAAACGAGATTCGTTATTTTAAAAATGATTCACAAAAATTCTATAGGATAAATTTATTTTACCTTAAAAATCGCCAAAATTTTATAAAAACTATATAAAATCCTTAGAAATTTGAATATTTTTACAAAAGTATCGCCAAACATTTATAGTTGTCATATGAAGGATTGGTAAGATTCGCCAAGGTTTCTACATTTTAAAATAAATTTTCATCCTTAAAATCATCCCTGACTCTGGGTGAAGACCTGAAGTAATCCTTGATCGTTAGATAAAGAGGACATGCGTCAGTGGATTATAGCCTCCGGATAAAAGTTGTTGGGAAAAAGGGTGAAGTTTGAGATTTGAGATCTCAAAAGTTTGAAACCCAAAGGAGATATCGACCATTGATCGAGAAGAGGGACACGGGACCGTTGATCCAGCTGAAAGGTCAACCACCCAAAGTAAAGACAGGGTCATCGATTAGGAGGACAAGTGTCCACAGATCATCAACTCGAAATATTGAAGTACGAAAGAGAGCAGGTTTTGAGAGTTGAAACTCCTGAAACCTGAAACCATGAAGAGATCTCGTCCATGGATTTTGCAAGAGGTCAGATATGATCCATAGGTATGAGAGAGGCAGATCTGAACCACCAGTTTTAGAAGTACCATCAAGATCGATAGATCAACGGTCCAGTAGCATTATGGGGATAGGAATTGCGCAGACGTTAAAAATTTGAAGGCGGGCCGCAATTCAAACCATGGTTTTGAAAACAGGACATGTGGAGGCTCAAGGAGAATTGCAGGCCAAAAATTAGATTGATTCAAACCACCTTTGATCGCATCTGTAATCACGTAGTCTCGTAAGGTCATTTCCCAAGGTCACATCAATATGGAGCTTATCTAGAAAAGGAGCCAACACCCAATACTCAGAGGTTTTGCAAGGGAGCGAAAGGTAAGGTCGTGGGTGCCATTAAACTTTCACCAAGGAGCCGAAAGGTTCTGTGTTTAATTACAGAACAAGACCATCAATGTCTCAGAGAGATTTGATTGGCTTCAAAATTGGAGATCCTTGACTGGAAGACTGGGCTGGTTCTCTGAAGGTCCAAATTAGAACCCATAGAGAGATAGGATTTGTTCCTTTAAGGAGTACGATTTTATTTTATTTTTAGCCCATCCTTGGTGTGTTACAATCTACCATACAATAATCCATATGCCAAGTATCCAAAATGTGCCTCAAGGCATATACCAAAACTCACAAATATATGCCTCAAGCATGTAACAAACCTTCCAAGATGTAAGATTTGCCTCACCCTATGAAATCTTGCCCAGAAGGCCATTTTCCATTTCCCTACGCAGACTTATCATCCCTGTTTGTAAAATCCCAAAGATAAAAATACATATTTTTCCACATGTATGCATCTTGCCTACTATACAGCATGTGTACACGCAGGTTGCACCACTACAATCCGTGTACATCGGGATTTGTGCCTAAAAATGAAAATTAATGTCGTATTTCCATGTCACAAAAGGATATCTATGATCCTTGTCCTTCCATATACTGGAAATGTTCTAACTCAGCCCTTCAGTTCGATTTGAAGGATATAAATGGGCCAATTCTGAGCTATGGAAAAGAGGAGAAAAGATTAAACTTTGAGAGAAAATTTACTCTGGAGAAATTATTTACTTCATATTGAGACTGCATCCCTTTGTCCTTTAAGTCTGAACATAGTGTTCATCCCCCAATCTCTTCCCTTATTGATTGAGAACTTTATTGTATCTCTTCTATGAGCTTGCCTTTGGTGGAGGATTGAAGTGGTGGATGCCCAACTGGAAGGAACTTAGTTTCTCGGTTCCAAACCGTGCCGACACAGAAGTCTGTAACATTTTCACTTATGTTGATCATATATTAATAGAAATACTCTTTTCCCATCCAATTGATATCTTGCAAATATTTGACTTATTACTCCATGGGTGTATTTGTCATGTTTATTAATGGATTATTCTATTGAATGTTCTAACATAATTTATTATCACCATATGCTTTCTTTTCTTTGTTGTTGAGGACTAGTTGCAGGTATATTGCTTTGGGTCAAGTGCTCAACAATGGACTTCATCGAACGTTTGGATGAGGTAGGCCTTTTATCTTATCTTGATAGCATAATTGTTTACATAGCATACTTGAGAAGAGAGTTGATTTCTGCATTCATTTACGTCTGTTGTGGTTTACCCTAGCCATAGAGATATTTTCCTCGTAACACATATACCAAAACTCACAAAGATGTGCCTCAAGCATGTACAAAACCTTCCAATATGCAAGCCTCAAAACACATATAATAGCATACCTTTAAACTTGTAATTGACCTGATACATAGGATTTCATACTTGTAGCTCTTCCTAAGCCTCAACAACCTGGCACTAGCATTCTCCCCAAATTTTTCTTAGACTTACGGTACCGACAAGTTATCACGCGGGGCCTTGTGTGAAAATCATTGAGAAACTTGCGGGACACAAATAGTTTGAACCACGGGGGTCATCCAAACTAGGGTTTCTCATGAACCCTCGATCTCCACCGCAATCCTTAAACTTATCCTTTACACTTCCTTCGATGCCTCAAACTCACTACCTCAGATTCACCAAGTAGATCAAGTGTGCTCACATAGAATATATTCAATAAATTTATGTGTGTAATAATGAGAGGCTTCTTGAAATGTATTTAGACTTTTCCAAGTGACTTGTTTCCTTAAATTTAGTGTCGACTTGTACTTTCTTTTTATAATCACTTTACCCTTTAATTAATGACTTGTAATTTTTTAGGGATTTTTAACCATTCTTTGGAGCTTCCAACTTCATGACCTCATAAATCCTCAACCATGAGGAACTACATGATTTTCCACCTACCGTTGGAAATGTCATGACGAGGACTATCCATGTATGAGTGTGTTACCTACATTTACATTTTCCTTCATGTCCTTATTCCTCAAACAACTTCAGGATTCATGACCATACCTCTGGGGATTCTTGTATACTTATTCAAATACAACCATCACATCAATGACAATGACTTATGTATGTTGACATCAATGACAACTAAATGTCCAAAAACATCAATAGCAACCAACTATCCAACAATATCCCCCTATGGAATTGATAGAAACACTCATACTCCACCTATGACCAATGCTCCTCTGATGTTTCTCTCCTCATTTTTCTCTCCCACTTTGACATCAATGGAAAAGGGTATTTCCCCTTGGGGATTCTCCCTCTATCTTCATTATTATCATATTTATCTTAAGATGTTTTTCTTTATCCCCCTTTTACATCATGGGTAAAAGGGTAACTCCCCCTATCGGTAAAACTTCTCTAAACAATCTCTTTCTAAATTCATGTGCTCCCCCTATCTTCATGCTTCTGATTTTTCATTCCCGATCTATTTCTTTAACAATTTATCTCCCTTGACTTATCTACAATATTTCATATAGATCAATGCGGGATTTATGTACATACTTCCTTTCCTTACTTCTGGTGCTTCTTGTCCATTGGTGCTTCCTCTTGTAATTCACTGACATATATAAAATGAATTCAAAGTTACTTGACTTCAAATATTCATGGCTTTTCAAGTTCACATTAATGACCATATTTTATTCTAATGATTTAGCTTCTATTGTTCCTTTCATTACTTTCCTTCCTGATTCCACTTATCTACTAAGTCCATTGATTCAACCGATTCCAATTGTTACTATGCTTTCACCCACTATCATATATCTATTTATACCTATCAAATCTCTCATAAAATCATCTTTGTCAATGTGTCATAATAATTTTCCATGACTCTGCTACTCAATTGCACACAATGTTGACTCATCTGTCACTTTTATTAAGACTTCTTCGACTTTGTTGTAACTGATCATTGCATATCCTACTTCTCAAATTGTCATCTCAATCTGTAAATAAATATTTACATGTCTGACACAATATGTACTGAATACATATATCTTCCTGAATACATACGTCAAATCCTATATACAATCATGAACCTATGCATGAGTAACTACCAATTGATACCTACATGGGTATGTGTTCCAAAATCTTCTCCTCAAACAATCAAATCGTCATAAGAAATTTCACATTACTGTCATCAAACCATTCTAAAAGTACCTTTCCAAAATCTATAAATACTTCAAGCTTATTGAAAGATAATTCTTTGATCTATAGAGTTGTTTCTTTGACTCCCCCTGTTCAATATTCATATTTACTGGGAGTCTCCAAGTTGGATGGCTCAGAAAAATACCTGCCCTAATGGATAGTAATCTTCCTCTTCGTCTATGGATTCATCATCATCCTCTTCCTAAATATTGACGTTCTTTTCATCTTCTTCTTGAATTCTGACATATTCCTCTTCATCCTCTTTCTAGATTCTAATATATTCCTCTTTTCTTGTAGATTCGTCATGATCTTTACTATTGTAAATATTTTGATTACAATCTCTGGGACTTGGTCTTCATTCACTTGCTCTTCTTGTTTTTCATTTCTTCTCCAAACCTTCGTATATCCGACATCAATGTTTTCCTTCATGGGAGGTTCTATCACGCTTCTACAATTTTGAGCTATGTGACCATAATTGTGGCATTTTCAACATTCAATATCAGAGAGATCCACATAACCACTTCTTCCTTGATCATTTCTTCTATATGCTCTGCAATCTACAGATTTATGTACAAAATTAGTACATGTAAAATAATGACTCAAAAAAAAAATTTGATACCTAGGAGTGAATGATCATGTTTGTGGTGTAGTCCTTCTGAATTCCTACCTTGGTTGATCATAATTTTCTCTTTGGTTGCTTCCTTATTGCCTAAGTGTGGAAGGTATTTTGTATTCTTTCTTCTCCAACTCTTGTTGACCATGATTCCTTCCTTTGAGAACATTTGCATAACTCTTTTGTTATGTTTCTTTCATCATGGAGTTGAACCTTCCTCAAAATAAAAATTCTTTTATCCTAGTCCAGAAATGTCATTGTATGGCCTTTGACTGTTGAGAATGGTTTCTAACACTTGAGAACTTTTCAATTTCTTGTTGATATTGTTGAGTTCAACTCTCAATTTCATGAATTCCTTTTCAATATTCTCACATTCATTTTCTTTCTTTATCATCTGGATCTACATTAATTATTCCATTATCTTTCCTTCTTCAAGCTGGGTTTTCAAGGAGATTATTTCTTCTTTGAATGATTTATTTTTCTTCCTTTATTTCTTCAGCTCGGTTAAGAAACTAATTAATTCTTCCTCAAGATCCACTTCACCTTATTCTTCATCACTTTCATGATTTCTTTTTTTAGTTTTTGTATCCATAAATAGTACTCTTTCTAAGTCACTATCGCTTTCATGATCTTCATCAGATGAGGAATTGTCTTCTCTTGAGGAGAGATTTTTCTTGAAGGATTTCCTCTTATCTCCTTTCTTGTTTCCCTTTTGATATTTATTTTCTTTATTGGGATCTTCTTCTTCATCACTATCTGACTTCTTAGCATAACAACATTTATTTGCAAAATGACCAATTTTCACAATTAAAACATTTCAAGGGAACCATACCTTTGTACTCTTCGGTTCCCCTCTTCAACTTCCTTACGAAGTTGGGTATTTCTTCATCTTTGTTTGAATCATCGTTGTAGTTGGAATTTTACTTTGACTTATGCTTATTCTTCTTGTTTGTCTTCTTTGATGCTTTCAAAGTTGCTTCTTTCTTGGATGGATTCTCTTGTTTTGTTCTCATTTCATAAGCTATAAATATTCCATGTAGTTTTTCCATGCTTAGTGTATCAATATCTTCTCTTTCTTCTAGGGATGAAATATTAGGATCAAATCTCATGGGAAGAGATCTTGGTAACTTCTGAAAAATCATAGATTCCTCAAATTCTTTTCCCAATCCTTTAATCGCATTCACTGTTTCATCAACTCATAAAAATTAAGTTGCAATGTCTTCATCTTCCTTCATTTTCTATTGTTCAAATTGACCTATGTAAGTTTGAATCTTAGTTGCCTTGACTTTGGAATATCCTTTGTAGACATTCTGAAGTTTGTCCCATATCTCCTCTACAGAATTGCAATTCATAACCTTGACATATATTGAATCAACCAGGCCATTCAAGATAACATGTTGTCCCTCAAATTGTTTTGGCTGAGTTTATTTCCATCCTTATCTAATGGGTGAGTGGCAGGTTGTTTGTGTTCGTCTACTACTAATTTCCAAACATTAAATCCATGTGCTTGTACATATTTTTTCATCCTTCTGCTCCAAAAGGAATAATTATGTCCATAAAACTATGGTATTCCATTCTTATACATTTTGGTTCTCTCCATGATATACCTTCTAGTGGTTAGATTGTTTCTCGAAGGAACCTATTGTGATACCAATTGTTGGAATACTGAAAGGGGGGGGATGAATCGGTATGAGCACTTTTTACCACTTTCAATATAGTATATATATAATTCAAATTTATTAGAAGTATTCAATATTTTATCACTTATGAATTCATTATATCATTGCATCATAAAAAAATATCATTCATCAAAGCATAATAAACATTGATAGATACACAGTACACCATAATTTACGTGGAAACCCAAATGGGAGAACACCAAAGAATGATTTCTTATATATATCAAGAATGCATTCATAGGAATAACCAACTTCCAAATTCTCCAACGCCAAATGGAAGGAGTCACCAACCCCCTGATTTACGAGCACCAACCTAAAGAAAGCTACAAATCCTTGAATTCTCTAGCTACAACTTGAAGTAGGCTATGACCCCCTAGTTTACAGGCTCCAACCTGAAGGAAGCTCCAGCTCCCTATGTTCTATGGCTCTAACCAAAAGGAGGCTACAACCCTTTGATTTACAAGATCCAACCTAAAGGAAGCTCCAACTCCTTGAATTCTTCGACACCAACCAGAGGGATGCTACAACCCCCTATCCTTGCCCCATCCTTTCACTCTAAAATATAAGTGTAGACTCATTGTCACTAAAAATGATCAACCTATAACTTCCACTTTCACTGATACACCAACCAACCTCCCACCATCACTCTCATTGTCACATAAACCCATTACTACCACTGTCACATCAACCCGTCACCAACGATCAACCAATCATCCAACCTATCACTGTCATCGTCACTGATATACCATCATCAATCAACTATAACTAGATCCACTCACATGGATACCAAAACCATCACCAAACCATGTACATCAACCATCAACCATGTACATCAACCATCAATCATGTACATCAACCATGTACTAGAACTTGTACCATACCATGTACATCAACCATGTACCATAACCTGTACGATACCATATACATCAACTATGTACCAAAAATTGTACCATATCATGCATCAACCATATACGATATCACTCATGATATGTCTCAATCATGCCATACACCATGTACCGTAAGATATCCTTAATGATGTGCCTCAATCATGTGATAAAATCACAATAACATATACCAAGATAGCCAAGATACCAAGATACCAATATAGCCAAGATAGTATTCTAACCAATGTACCATAAAATCACCAAGGTGTACCTCCACATGTACCAACATCACCAAGACATGCCTCAATTATGTTCCACAACATCCAATGCATGTACCTCAAACATGTTCCATAACCTCATCATGATATGCCTCAAACATGCATCGATATCACCAATAAATGCACCACATGCATGTAACAAAATGTGCCTCACACCATGCTCATAATATGTGTTTCAAGCATATACCAATGCCTCAACAAGATACCAAAGGTATGACTCAAGCATGTACCATGACATCACCAAGATGTACTTCAAGAAATGTACCTCAAGAATTTACCAACATCCATAACCCATGTACCAAGAGATACCATCAAACATGTGCCATATCACTCATGATATTCCACTGGCATCTACCATACAACAAACCATATGAAAAGTATCCAAATTGTGCCTCAAGGAATATACCAAAACTCACAAAGACATGCCTCAAGCATGTACCAAACCTTCAAATATGCAAGCCTCAGAACACATAGAATAACACACCTTTAAACCTGTAGCTCATATGATACATAGGATTTCATACCTATAGCTCTTAATTAGCCTCAACAACTTGGTACTAGCATTCTCCCAAAAATTTTATTAGCCTTGTTGGACCAAGACGAGTTATCACATAAGTCCTTGTGTGATAGGAACTAAGAAACCCACGGGGGTGCCTCACTGGAAGCCAATATTCTAACCCATGGGGGTCATCCAAACTAGGGTTTCTCATCAACCCTCTATCTCCACCTTAATCCCAAAAATTCTCCTTCACACTTCCTTCGATGCTTCATACTCGCTACCTCCGATTCACCAAATAGATAAAGTGTGGTCACATAGAAGATATTCAATAAAGTTGTTTGTGTAAGAATGAGAGGTTTCTTGAAGTGTATTTATACTTTTCCAAGTGACCTATTTCCTTAACTTTAGGTCCCACCTATACTATCTTGTTATAACCACTTTACCCTTTAACTAATGACTTGTAACTATTTATGGCTTATTAACCATTATTTGGGGTTTCCAACCTCATGACCTCATAACTACTCAACTGTGAGGAACTACATGACATTCCACCTACCATTGGAAAAGACATGACGAGGAATACCCATATATGAGTGTGTTACCTACATTTACACTTTTCTTCATGTCCTTATTCCTCAAACAGCTTCATACTTCATGACCATACCTTTGGGGCTTCTTGTAGACTTCTTCATATGCAACCCATCACATCAATGATAACCAATTTTGTCTGTTGAAATCAATGAAAACCAATTGTATCAATGACAACCGACTATCCAATAATCTCCCCCTTTGACATTTATGGAAACACTCATACTCCACTTGTGACCAGTGCTCCCCCGATGTTTCTCTCCCCCTTTGACATCAATGGTAAAGGGTATTTCCACTTGGGGATGTTCCCCCCATCTTCATGCTTCTCATGTTTATTTTCTGATATTTATATTTCTCCCCCTTTGACATCATGGGTAAAAAGGTAACTCCCCCTATCAGTATACCTTATCTAAACAATATCTTTCTAACTTCATCTGCTTCCCCTATCTTCATGCTTCTAATTTTTCTTTCATGATCTCTTTATCTGACAATTCCTCTGCCTTGAATTCTTTGCAAGATGTCTCGTAGATCAATGTGGGATTTATATACATACTTCATTTCCTCACTTTTGATGCTTCTTATCAATTGGTGCTTCCTCTTGCAATTCATTGACATATATAAAAAGTATTCAAAGTTACTTGACTTCAAATATTCGTGTCTTTTCATGTTCACATTAATGACCATACTTTCTTCTAACGATATATATTTTGTTGTTCCTTTCACTACATTCCTTCATGATTACACTTTCCATTCATTCCATTGATTCCCCTGATTCCAATTGTCACTATTCTTTTATCCACTGTCATATATCTATTTAGACCTATCAAAGCTATCATAAAATTGTCTCTTTCAAAGTGTCATAATAATTTTCCATGACTCTGCTACTCAATTGTACCCAATGTGGACTCATCTGTCACTTTTCTAAAGACTTCTTCAACTTTTTTGCAACTGATCGTCTCATATTCCTGCTTCTCAAATTGTCATCTCAATCTGTAAATCAAGATTTACATGCCTAGAAAAATTTGTACTGAATATATCTCTTTATGAATACATACGTGGAATCCTCTATACAATCATGAACCTATGTCTATGTAAATGCTAGATGATACATGCATGGGTATGTGTTCTGAAATTTGTTCTTCAAACAATCAAACTGTTGCAAGACATTCTACAATATTCTCATCAAACCATTCTGAAACTTCCTTTCCAAAATCTATAAATACTTCATGTTTCTCGAAATATAATTTTATGATCTATAAAGATGTTGCTTAGAGTCCCCCTATTCAATATTCATATTTATTGGTAGTATCCAAGCTATATGGCTCATAAAAATACTTGCTCTAATGCAGAGTAATATTTCTCTTCATCTATGGATTCATCATCATCCTCTTCCTGAATTATTATGTTTTTTTCATCTTCTTCCTGAATTCTAAAATTTTCCTCTTCATCCTCTTTCTGTATTCTAAGATATTCCTCTTTTCCTGTAGATTCATCATGATCTTACGTTTTTATAAATATTGTGATTACGATCTCTGGGACTTGGTCTTCATTCACACACTCTTCTTGTTTTCATTTCTTCTCCAAACCTTCTTGTATTTGACATGAGTGTTTTCCTTCATGGAAGGATCTATCACGCTTCAACAATTTTGATCTATGTGAGCATAATTGTGGCATTTGTAAAATTCAATATTGGAGAGAGAAACATAACCATCTCTTGCTTGATCATTTCTTCTATATTCTCTGCAAACTACAACTTTATGTCCAAAGTTAGTACATGTAAAACAATGACACAAAAATAAATTTTGATACCTGGGATTAATTGATCTTCTTTGTGGTGTAGTCCTTCTAAATTCCTTCCTTAGTTGATCACAATATTCTCTTTGGTTGTTTCCTTGTTTCCTAAGTGTGGAAGATATTGTGTATTCATTCCTTTATGACTCTTGTTGAACATGATTCCTTCCTTTGAGAACGTTTTCATAACTCTTTTGTTCTGTTTCTTTCATCATGGAGCTTTAACCTTCCTCAAAATGAACATTCTTGTATCCTAGTCCAGATTTATCACTGTATGGACTTTTAATGTTGAGAATGTTTTCTAACACTTGAGAAATTTTCAAGTTCTTGATGATCATTTTTACTTCAACTCTCAATGTCACTACTTTCTTTTCAAGCTTCTCACATTCCTTTTCTTTCTTTATCATCTGGATATGCATTAATTCTTCCATTCTCTTTCCTTCTTCAAGTTGGGTTTTCAAGGAGATGATTTATTCTTTGAATGATTTGTTTTTCTTCCTTTATTTCTTCAAGTCAGTTAAAGCATTGATTAATTCTTCCTCAAGATCCACTTCACCTTATTTTTCATCACTTTTAGGATTTTGTTTCTTAGATTCCATAGCCATAAATATTACTCTTTCTGAGTCACTATCATTTTCATCATCTTTATCAGATAAGGAACTTTCTTCTATTGAGTATAGATTTTTCTTGAAGGATTTCCTCTTATATCCTTTCTTGTTTATCTTTTGATATTTCTTTTGTTTCTTGGGATCATCTTCTTCATCACTAACTGACTTCTTATCATAAGGACATTTTATTTGCAAAGTGACATTTTTTACCACAATTAAAACATTTTAAGGGAAGCATACCTTTCTACTTATCAGTTCCTCTCTTCAAATTCCTTACAAAGTTGGATATTTCTTCATCTTCATCTGAATCATCACTATAGATACAATTTGACTTTGACTTGTTCTTATTCTTATTCTTCATCTTCTTGGATGCTTTGAAATTTGCTTCTTTCTTCGATGGATTCTCTTATTTTTTCCTCATTTCATAAGCTATAAATATTCCATGTAGTTCGTCCATGCTTAGCATACCAAGATCTTCTCTTTATTCTAGGGGTGAAATATTAGGATCAAATCTCATGGGAAGATATCTTAGTATATTATAAACAATCATATATTCTTCAACTTCTTCTCCCAATCCTTTAATCGTATTCATTGTTTCATAAACTCATAAAAAGTAAGTTGCAATGTATTCATCTTCCTTCATTTTCAACTCTCAAAATTGACCTTTGTAAGTTTGAAGCTTAGCCGCCTTGACTTTGGCATCTCCTTCATAGACATTCTAAATTTTGTCCTAAATCTCCTTTGCAGAATAACAATGCATAACCTTGACATATATTGAATCAACCAGGCCATTAAGTATATCATTTTTAGCCCTCAAATTTTTTTGACTCATCTTCTTTCCATTGTTATCTATTGGGGGAGTGGAAATCTCTTTGTATCTATCTACTATTGATTTCCAAACATCAAATCCATGTGCTTGTACATATGTTTTCATCCTTATACTCCAAAAGGCATAATTTTTTCCATCAAACTGTGTTATTCCATTCTTATACATATTGGTTCTCTTCATGATCTACCTTCTAGTGGTTATATTATTTCTTGAAGGAACCTGCTCTGATACCAATTGTTGGAATACTGAGAGGGAGGGTGAATCAATGTGAGCACTTTTTAACACTTTCAACCATAGTATATATATACTTCAAATTTATCAGCAGTATCCAATAGTTTATAACTTATGCATTTTGCATCATAAACAATATCATTCATCAGAGCATAATAAGCATCCACATATACACAGTACACTAGAATTTACATGGAAACCCAAATGGGAGAAAACCACAGAATAATTTCTTATATATATCAAGACTACATTCATGGGAAGAACCAACCTCCAAATTCTCGAGCACCAACTATAAGGAGGAACTAGCTCCCTGATTTATAGGCAACAACCTATCACTATCACTATCACATGAACCTATGACTACCACTGTCACATCAAACTATCACTAATGATCAACCAATCATCCACCTCTTCACTGTCACCATAACTTATATACCATCATCAATCAACAATAACCAGATCCACTCACATGGATACCAAAACCATCAACAAACCATGTACATCAACTAGCAACCATGGACCAAAACCTGTACCATACCATCTACATCAACCATGTACCATGTACCATAACTTGTACCATACCATGTACATCAACCATGTACCAAAACCTATATCATAACATGCATAAACGATATACCATATCACCCATGATATCTCTCAATCATGGCATACACCACGTACCATGATATATCATAAGTGATGTGCCTCAAGAATGTGATAACATCACCATAACATATACCAAGATAGCCAAGATACCAATATATCCAAGATATTATTCTAATTAGTGTACCATCACATCACCAAGGTGTACCTCAATATGTCCCAACATTACCAAGACATGCCTCAAGCATGTTCCAAAACATCCAATGCATGTATGTCAAACATGTGCCATAAACTCATCAAAATGTGCCTCAAGCATGCATCAATATCACCAAGAAATGCACCACATACATGTACCAAAATGTGTCTCACATGTTATAGCAAGATTTGCCTCACCCCATGCAATCTTTCCTAGAGGGAATATTTCCTTTTCCCTATGCAGACTTGTCATCCCTTTTTGCAAATCCCAAAGCTAAAAATAAATTTGTTTCCACATATGCACACCTTTCCTACTATACATCATGTGTATATGCAGGTTTCACCACTATAGCCTGTGTACATAGGGAAATGTGCCCAAAATTGAAAAATAGTGTCAGGTTTCCATGTCATGACAGGAAATCAATGATCCTTGGCCTTCCATATACTGGAAATGTTCTAACTCGGCCCTTCAGTTCCACTTGAAAGCTATAAATGGGAAAAATTCTGAGCTATGGAAAAGAGGAGAAAGAATTCAACTTTGAGAGCAAAGTTACTCTGGAGGAATTATTCACTTCACATTGAGTCTGCATCCCTTTATCCTTTAAGTCTAAACACATTGTTCATCCCCCAAGTTCTTCTCTTATTGAGTGAGAACTCCATTGTCTCTCTTACATGAGCTTGCCTTTGGTGGAGGATTGAAGTGGTGGAGGCCCAACTAGAAGGAACTTAGTTTCTCGATTCTGAACCATGCTGACATGGAAGTCTATAACTTATTCACTTATGTTGATTATATCTTAATAGAAATATTATTTTCTCATCCAATTGAGATATTGGAAATATTTGAATTATTATTCCATGGGCACATTTGTTATGAATGTTAATGGATTATGCTATTGAATGTGCTAACATCATATATTATCAACATATGATTGATTTGCTTGGTTGTTGAGGACTAGCTGCAGGTATATTTCTTTGGGTCAAGTGCTTAATGGTGGACTTCATCGAACGTCTGGACAAGGTAGGCCTTTTATCTTGTCTTTCTAGCATATTTGTTTACATAGCATACTGTTGGTGCAATTATATGTATAATATATTACCAAACATAAATTATCGATCGGGATTTGTAATCAGTAGATTTGATGCACTATATGTGCCGATAAAATATAGATTCCTATGTTTGTTTAGTATAGATTAGATAAGAAAACCATCAATAACAAAATACTCTGTTTTCACACTTTTCAAATAACATTCTCCACTCATTTCAAAATTCAGAAAGCAAAACTTGCAAACAAAATCTTAGCAATCATGCATTCAAAAGATCTTTCTCAGATAATGACTTGTCCATTTACAAGCTCATGAAGTGGAAAGATGGACTTTGGCTCAGTAATTTGTAGCTAGTATTCTTAACAACAACTAACAAGCAAATCTAGGCACACTTTCAATGATAATGAGAAGAAAAAACACTCATAACACAATCAATGTTTGGAAAGGACTTATGTCCCTACACAGGAAGCATTACAAGGGACACTCCATTCTTGGTGAATGTAGGTGAGAGATGAATCATGGGCCGTTCTTGCACTTACTTTAGACAACAAAGATATTGAAGCTTCCAAACTCAGAAAATGATAATTGCATATCTAACAATCATGAACATCTACATAGTTTTTGTCAATTAAATATCACACTGCAAAAACATAGATGGAATCATATATTGTGATTAATATAAACTATTCATCCAAAATCATCCAAAAATCAACAAATATCTATTCACAATTCTATGTTGTGCTTGAGAAAGATTACTCACTCAGAATTGTTTACAATGCACAATTATTCTACTCACATACACACAAAAAAATACAAGGAGACTTACCTTGGTTGGGGTGGTGGGACCATGCCGTACCAACTAGGTAGCTCTATGAGATTACAAAACACACACTTTAATCATATCCATGAATTTCAAAGGTTGAAATTCATATTCCTTCAATTGACAGGTGTACAGTAATTCAAAACTTTGTTTCTCAGCATAACAATATATTCAAGCTCTCCCAAGAACCAATATTACAACATAACAATTCATTTTATCTCAGTACTCCTTCCTTCATATTTATACAAGGAAAATCAATGGGGATGGATCAGAACAAATCCCCCAACTCAGAATTCATTCAAACTGTTTATGCACAAAATTTGGGTGTTTCACCAGACATTACAAATTTGGATTAAAGATCCTTCGATATCTCTCTATATGCTGTGAATTTTGAGAAACTATTTATGGTTTTTGTATTTGTATAGATTTTATCAAAACCCATTTGATGGTTTTGTAATATATGCTTCCATATTCACACAAATCAAGGCGTAATATGGCAGTTTAGAAATATTTAACGATTTTAGGATGAATTGTTTCCCCTGAGATGGAGGTCCACACGTGTGAGATATGGGAATTCTGGCCCAAGTTTCCACATGAAAACGTCTCTGGACAAAACCCATGTCCTCAAATTTTGAGATTCATCGTTATATTCCCGAAAATTGAGGTGAAATCCAGTACCAAAATACTGGTACCAAAATCCTATAGGTAGGGGTTTAGTACCGAATCAACACAATCACACCATGACTACCAGATTAGGCACAAGGGCAGCATCAGAATGGGTGCAAGACTTGGTACAGGAATAGTGTCGATTGTGTTGGTACCAGAATGGATGTTGAATTGTGCTAGTACCGGATGCCATGTTGTGCAACTACTGGAATAGCGTTGAGTGGATAGTACCAGAATAGGTGGAGCTTCGGTACCGGAATAGAATAGGTATCATAATAGACTGTAGTTGCAGTACCGGATCGTGCTATAGCTGTAGTACTGGAATGGTGAGGTACCGGATCAAAACTACTTAAGAGTCAAATGATTAGGATCATACAAAATTAAACTTTTAATCGAATTAACTCAAGAAAACTAAACAAATCATGCACTAATCATAAGTTACCTCTCTATGCACATGGATAAGGTCATCAAGTGTATTTTTGGAGGAAATAGAAAATTATATACACATAACATTGGTAAAATAGGCTCAGATAGAGGGTAATATAAGGTAATAAAGGTGTCAAAATGGAGACTCAACACATACTTGAGAATAGATTTGATTTATGCGGTCATTTACGTATGTTATGGTTTGCCCCTAACCATAGAGATATTTTCCTCGTAACATGATTGGCGACCATATTAAGGATAGAATCTTATTTTTTGAGGTTTGGAGTGTTTTTCTCCTTAGATTGATCTCGTTCATATTGAGTTTCTTGTCGTATGATTGCTTGACAGCCTTTGTTCACTCTGGGTCTGAGTCTTTCGGCCTTCTCCTTAGCCTAGCATTGTTTTGACACGTATATGTTGGTTTTTCCCTGACAGATGTGTACATACACATGTTGTACTTCTGCAAGTTGCGTACATACGCGCTTTTCCCTTGAACAATCGCGTACATCAACCTTTGTTGCTTGATTGTTGGGTTTGGTGGTTGTTGGGTAGGTTTTGATGATTGATGAGTCTTCTTGGGTCTCTGTGGTGTCTGTTAAGTGTCTGTGGGGTGACAAGAAACCTATCTTTCGTTGAATTTTTGGGTGGTGCCTTTCTCATCATATTTTCATTTTGATTGTCCTTGTACATTGGGTTGGGTGTTTTGCTCCTTGGTATCCTACTTGAGTTGTCTCTTTCTATACACAATAGAGTCTTTATATATCAAGTTGATGTTCAATCCATGCATTTTCATTTTTTATTATATTGAAAATACAAAAATATTAGGCATTTTACATTGCTTGAAATTTTGATCTTTTGAGTCTTTGTCATTTATCTTAGTGCATGTAAAGAAATATTGCATTTTTATTCAGAATTGCATAATTGAATTGAAAATTTCATTTTTTAAGAAGCATATCATTTATCGAAAATTGAAGTTAGCCCTTCGCATTGTATTCATATTCATTTACTTTACTTTTTGAGTCATAACATCACTAAGTTCACGACCACACCTTTTGAGTAAGCATGGCCTTTAAAATTAACGCTATAATTTAAAATTGATTAGTAACGATTTTATTTTCTAGGGTGCACAAACTAGCTTAGGATTTAGTGCCTTGGAATAGGAATTTATAAGTAAACTTCTCTAATGTTATTAAATCAACATATGTGTCTGACTAAGGGAGTGGATAAATACATTGTATAATCGGTAAGATCAAGAGGCTTTGCTTACACTAGATTTAATCATGAGGTCACGCAAGGTCGGTTGAATGGATATCCCCCCGATACCTTCCTAGCATCAAAGATATTTATGGGGATCTATTCATATATGGGGATCTTGCTAGTGTCCTTACCCCCATGAGAGGTGGTGCTTTCAAGGTTTTGGGCTTTTCTACCCTTCCCATACGGTGGACCTGACTTACGATTGCTCATCTGTGCATCGGTTATACAGTGATTGCTTAGTTTCTTGACTTAGGTTTCACATAAGTTACTTGGGGTTATTTTGCAGGTACCCTGGGTCAGATAAGGGTCTGACAACATACAACCTTTATGGAGGATTACCTCTCCGAGGGGATCTAACCGACTGGTTGTTAAGCCCATGAGGGCCCTTATAATTGATTATGATACCTCTGATATTTAGTAGGGAGTCTCAGGCCCCTCTTGGGTGAGCCATACCTACTTTAGGAAGGGAGGCCCCTTTTAGCCACTTTATCATGTTTGTGTGCAGATTGGTCATTTGATTATTTTTGGTGTGCTCTTTGATTACTAGTTGGCCTTAGGATTTGTTTTTTGAGTCTTAAGTACTCGTGGAGTTGGACCAAATTCCTCGTTGATCTCTCCACTTGTTACAGCTACCACTGGACTTTGAGTCTTTTCCTTCTAAAATGCGTAGAGTTATTAAACGTGCTACACACACCTCCACTTTTCAGACTTGTGATTCTGCAAGGATGAGTACTGAACTGAGTCATCAAAATACTAGGAGCCCCTTGACTCCCACACCTAATATAGTTAATGGCACCCCTTAGACTCCTGCAACCACAATGGTTGTAGTGTCGGAGGAACCTATCATCACTATTGCTCATCCTATAGTTAATGCTCAACCTATTTCCACGAACTCATTTGGGTCTGTTGGTCACTCACCGGGCTATAATGTCCAGTCCATCCCTATGGCCTCTAGTCCTTTTTCCTATGGTATTATGAACTTTACTTCATAGTTTTCAAACTCCATCCCAGTTGTTATCCCTAATGATAGCATTGGACTTGGGGGAACAACTCCTCCTTATAATCCATTCTTGTTTGGTGCCTCTCAGATCCCTCAAATGAATCCTATTAGAGAAGGAATTCCTTTTTTTAACCCCGAGTCTAATCCTATTGCTTCTGGATGGAATAACTAACATGGTGGACAAGTTTCTACTCAAGTTCCATCCTTTACACCCACCTCCTTAGTGTCGATTCTAACCAACAGGTTTGGCATGATGAATCCAACTTTATCCTACAGATTCACACCCGGAGGAGGTCATTTTCACACCTTGGGAAACCCCCAACCCGGAGCCGCTCCGAATGGGGGTAGTTTTTATAACCCTCATCAGAACATTCCTACTGGAATGGTGCCCAACCAACCTCTTATGAATCATCCTGTAGGAGGGTATTACAATCCCAGATAGGGCCATGGTGCTTACCAGAACTCTGGATGGGCTTCGATTCCCTAAACACAATCCTTCCAGCGAGCTTGGGGCCAGATGTCGCAACCCTGTCTTCCTTTTTTGGCAACACTCAATCTTCCAGACTTGTCTAAGTTGCTGAATGACCCTGTGTGTCATGATCCTACATGGCCCCCCTTTCTCACCAAGCTTCCTTCAGACATTCTGAAATTCGAAAGTAAGAATGGAGAGGATCCTGGTGATCACATCACCACTTTTAACCTATGGTGTTGTTTGAAATCCCTTAATGACGATTCCATTCAGTTAATATTATTTCAATGCACCCTCATAGGAGTTTACGTGAAATGGTATATCGAGCTGCCTAGGGGGGCATACGAGACCTTTAGTCAAATGGTCCTAGTCTTCCTTAACCACTTCCAATTGTCGGTTCGTTACAATGTTGGCCTAGAACTTATGTCGGCCTTACGTCAGGACACCTCCACTCATATCTCGGATCACATCTAGGAGTGGGGTAGATGGAAGAGATTGATCAAGACCTGCATATCCCCATATTTCCTATTAGAATGGTTCCTTAAGTCCTTGTAGCCTCCTATTTTGAAGGATGTTGCTACATCTGGGGTTACATCTGAGGAAGAAGAAATGTTCAAATCCCAACAATTAGATCTTATATACGCTCAGTCTAGGATGTTATACCATATTCTTCTTGACGCACTGAGGTCAAACTATTACCCTAGACAAAAGCCTAGACCTCATGTCGATGGCATTGTAAGCTCCGCCAACTTGAAATCCGCAGACTTAGTGACAAGACATTTGAAAGAGTTGTCTCTAAAATAGTCTACAACACTGCTAGCTTTGTTTGTGTCTTCCAATCCCACTCAGTCGGTAGATGTACATTCTGTGCAATCATCGGCCGTCCCAAATGGTAACCAGCAACCAAGCGGGAGTAAGAAGAAAGGACATAATAATAATCGTAAGGGTGAGAAGAATAATAATAAACCCAAGGACAATGGTAATAATGAGAAGATGAATAATAATGTTGGTGAGGAAAAGAAAGAAAGGCTTAAGATGAAATTTCCATGTAATCTTTGTACAGACAATCATCTTACTCATTTATTCCCCAAACTTGTGGAAGTTGCGAGGCTCTTATATCTACCGCCCTTCGTGTTGACGAATCCTTTTCCACATAACCAACACATGGTCTCGAGTTCCTCAAATGTTGGAAATGCGGTGAGTGGGAGTCAAAACCCACCGCCACAAGACGGTGACCATTTTTTCATAAATATGGTCAATTCTCAAGTTAATGTAGCCACTCTGTCTCACGATTATAGTTCCTCACAGCCTATACCTAGTCTAGAATCTACTCCTCCTCTAGAGATTCCTTTGCATATTGAAAAACTAGAGCCACCACCTCGTATTCTGAAAGGAGTACTAAAGCACTCTACCCACAATCCAAATGCTAGAGCCGCCTAGAATTACTCTATCATTGAGGACCTGGGTCAAACCCCTTGTGCAATGTCGGCTTTAGAGGTACTCCAGATGTGTCCTTCATAGAGGAACTCCTTTCTATCCGCGACCTTGACCAGGGAGACCGAAATACCTTTGTCACAGTAGTCAATCTTTCTGGAGGTGACGAAAAGACTCCAGGGTACTTCGTCCAATTTTGAATTTTTAAACCACTTTTGACCAGTGAGAGGGAGTCTTGTTGCTTCACTCAAAAAATATTCGGTGATCTCCAACTGAATATCACCCACCTTTTCTCTGTATCCATCAAATGTAAGGGTGAATTCTTTAGCCACTTGCAAGTTATACCCCTGGAACTTCTTAATAAACATATTCCAACCCTGGCTCTTCAGATCCTCACTCGCATCATCATAAAGAAACAATGTTTGAGAGCCATTTAGCTCTATTTGGATGATAGGGTCCATCAAGGGTTCAAACAGATTGTAACAAAGGCAACTCGAACCAACTATGGGCTTAGGGAGTAGTAGTAAAAGAGGTGATTCTAAGAATATACCATGGAAACAAAACTAGAAACACATCAGCGCGACCATAACATCAACATAAGGGTTTTAGTCATGAAATTCGGGCGTTTCTGGTAATGAACATTTTGAGTACAGAGCATAACACAAGACCTTAGCTTGTAATGAGAGGCCTGTCACTTCAAACTACTAGCTAAAGCGGAGTACAGGATACGATCCTGGTGTGTTTAATTCCCACGACATGTAATAGGTAGACTTGATTTGCAAAGGTTATGAAAGGATACGATTTTACAATCCAAATGAAAATCAAAAATTTGATATCAAAGTTGATTTACCAAGAATTTAAATGAACAATCTTATAGTCCAAATGCAAATCAACATACGTAATATATCAATATTCAAATAAACGCAAAAGGAAAATCATCCCAATATTGAATAAGAAGTAGATACAGGTCATAATGAACTTTTTAGCAACCAAGCACTGGATAGAGTCATAATGAAAAATTAAGTTTAAATGCTTGATTCATGCTTACATTCATGAATCAAGCATGAAAATGCAAGATAAAAGTAAAACAATAATAATCAGACGTTTTTTTATAACCGAATAATCACCCTATAATAATAATATTTACAGGATGAGGCATAGGCATCTACAGGAGGTGTCATTTGTCATTTAAAATAACAAAAACATGTAGGGTTGCCAACAAACACTCTAAAGGAAAGGCTCAAAAAGGATCGCTTTAAGCGAGTGCAAAGAGTGTGCAGAGCCAACACCTTTCTGAAGTGTTGGAGGAAATTGAGGAAAACCCTAAGTTACTAAACACTCTAAGGGAGAGGCTCTACAAGGTGTGCATTTAGAGGATGCAAGGAGTGCATCAGTGAACTGAGAGAGATCATAGTTTGGAGGAAGACTTGTGCAAGGAGTGCACCAAGCCAACTCTCAGATAAAGTGTTGAAAGTCTGAAGCCGTCTGAAGGCTCAGTCGAGTGAAAGGAGTGCACAGAGATGAACTTATTTCAAGTTCAAAAAAAATCTCATGAGGAAGAGCGCAGAGCATGCCAGGAACTAGAAATATTATAAGGAAGCAAAGGGTTGAGACCCTTATGAGGCTGAGTAAGTTTGAAAGCTCAGGAGGAGTAGTGAAAAGTTGCACACAGAGTGCAAGTGTGCGTCAGGGACAAGGAAAAAACAAGTTTTTTGACTGGTGGGCACAATAGATTCCGATGATAGAGGACTACCCCTATGCTAGGATCAATTTTTCTAGGGATCCTAACATGCCTTTACCTCCCGGAGCGGAGCGAGGAGAGATGGGTAAGTTTTCTTTTCAAATTTATTTAATTTTTATGTCTTTTTTATATATATCATTTTTTTTTTGTATACCAGAGTATCTAACACTTATATATTTGTTATGTACAGATGTGGGACTAGTGTGTCCAGCAGACTTCTCAAGGAATAGGCGGCGTCCTCTACCAGAGGCAGGACCAATTTGAGTCATTGGACCAGCAGCAGTAGTAGGGGGCCTCCAGCCGGAGAGGCTGAGAGAGTATTGAGACAGGTAGAGTGGAACCTTATCGTGCTCACTCATACAGTCCCTATGGAGGAGATCGAGAATCTCCCACCGTTGATGCAACCTCATGTAGTTGGGGTGACACGGACCTGGGTCCAGCTCTTCCAACGTTTGGAAAACGTTGTTGTTCACTATGGCAGGGCCAACAGGCCCCGCCCTTAGCTAGGCTAGACTAATTATGTGCCAAGAGAACTTTTTGTATATGTTTTAGGGCATAAGCCATGTGACTCTTACTGGACATATTTTTGAGGTGCTTGCACTCACCCATGTACTCTAATATTTATATATATATATATATATATATATATATATATATATATATATGGATATTTTTCATCTTTTTATGTTTTGTGGGTTACATCTATTTTACAAATGTATTTACATGTACATGTGTGTGCTTTTTATTACATGTGTGCAATATGTCAATCTAATACATGGTTAGCTAGAGTATCTATGATTTGATTCAATCTCCTAAGAACATGGATATACGTAATGTAATCAAAGATTCGTTCTAAGAGACGTACCCTAAGGAACTGTTGGTGTAGTGTAGGATCGTAAACATGGTAAACCCCATTTAACTGAGACACAACCAACTGAGCGTCTAAGTAGACCCTAAGGTGAGAGATACTATGCGACAAAGCGTCATGAAGAAACTCTAAGACTACGTTGTATTGATTTGACTTTTTGGTTCTAATCAACAACTAGTTTACATAGGCCTTGACCTCTGATAATTTGTGCAGGGGTTATTTCGAGGTCATACTCTTGTAATGATGTCATCCAGTTTGCCCACTTTTCACCCAATTCCTTTTGTACTAACAAGTTTCTGACAGTAGGATAAGGAACAATGACTTTAGTTCTGGATTTCAACAAATATGATCGGAAGTGTTTCACTGCTTTAAAAATAGCATAAGCATGTTAATCTACAACTGGATAATTCAGTTCGGCCCCTTTAAAAGCTAAGCTTGTGAAGGAAATTGGAATTTCATTGCTTTCAGAATTTTTTTGTGTTAACACAACAACGTAAGACCGATCGGAGGCAAAAGTGTAAAGAGTGAGATCCTGCGATAAATAAGGGCTCATCAAGGAAGGGGCTTCCACTATGGATTTTTTTATGGAATCAAAGGCTTGATTTTCTTGTGGTCCCCAATGATATTGAACATCCTTTTTAATTAAATTATGTAATGGCCTTACCATTTCTAAGAAACTTGGTACAAAACTTCTGAAAAAATTAATCTGGCCTAAGAAAGATTGCATTGATTTTTTAGAGGAGGGGGGGGGGAGTTTGGAAATGGCTCGAGTTATTTCAGGATCGATGATAATTCTTTCATTGGACACTATGAACCCGAGAAATTTTTCTTGGTCCACTGCAAAGATAGACTTCTTAGGGTTAATAGATATTCCATACTTGCGACATCGCTCTAGAATGGTCATAAGCTGAGATAAGTGATCTTTCTTATTTTTGGAGAACACAGTAACGTCATCAAGATAGACCACTATTGATTGGTTTATGAGGCCATGAAAATCAATGTCCATTGCTCTCTGGAAAGTGGCCCCGGCATTTATGAGTCCAAAAGGCATCTTCATGTAGGCATAAGTGCCCCGGGGAGTACGAAAAGTGGTTTTTAATTGTTCTGGTGGAGACATGAGGACCTAGTTGCATCCCAAAAAACCATCTAACAGTGACAGTCTTTCGAAACCAGATACATGCTGAAGAATTTGTTCCATTGGAGGAACGAGATAATTGTCTTTGTTAGATGCCCGATTCAAGTTACGAAAATCGACACAGAGTCGAATTTCACCGCTTTTCTTCCTTGCAAGGACTAGATTAGACACCCATTGTGTGTGCCTTACGAGAAAAATCATATTTGCATTTAGTAATTTGTTCAGTTCTTTCTTGAAAGTGGGTTCCAATTTGGGGTGCATATTTCTTAGCTTTTTCTAAAAAGGCTAAGTTTGTGGTTTCATGGGGATGATATGTTGTATTATATTAGGATCAAATGTTTTTAAATCATCATATGTCCAGGTGAAAACATCTTTAAATTCTTTAAACAATTTGATAAAAGAAGATGGTTATTTCTTGGAGCGCCCCATTCCCAAATTGATATTTTGAGGATTATCCTTAGTTCCTAAATTTACTATCTCATAATTCAAGGAAGAACTGTTCATCTTACAATTGACTAACCCTCTAAATTTATCATGTAAATCATAAAACTTTTATAGTCTTACAATGGATCTGCAAATAGAGTTTACCAAATCAGATGTCGATTCAGGAGATCTAGGATCTGATATTACTGTGAAGTTGTGAAGGTTTTCATCTTGAGTTCCTTCATCGATGCTTGCACCTTGGAAAGTGTCCTCCTTATGCAATAAGTTGATGATCTATTGATCATTGTCGAAAACTCTCCAATTGGTGATGTTATCTGGGATCGATAGCCTAAACAATAATTCAATTGAAAATGCATTCGAAGAGAGACCTTCTACGAGAAAAAGTTTAGAAGCGACATTAGCCAATAGGTCAGCCTTAGAATTACTTAATCTAGGAATGGAATTGTTGTTAAATTCTAAAACATTTTGTATCAAACTCCATACCTCGGTTTGGTAACTTCTCAGATGCAGTAACAAACAGTGTATGGAGTTTCTTACCTGTCTGACCACTATCTCTAAATCACCAAACACTATTAATTTTTTTACATCCATATCCAAAGATTTCTTAAGCCCTTGTAGAAGTTTTTCGTATTCAGCAGTGTTATTAGTGCATTCAAACTCTAATCAACAGGAAATGAAAGTTTTATTACCTGTCGGGTCGATGAGTACACATCCTGCACCAACTCCTTCTTTGGATTTGGATCCATTGAAGTAAAGTGACCATATCTGATCTTCGTCGGCAGAGTTTGGCACATTTGGCAAAGTTGTTGACTGAGTACAGGTCATCAGCTCTGATTGTTGCTATGGATCGGTGATGGGGGAAATTTCGGTCATGAAGTTACCAAAGAAAGTGTTCATTCCCTGCATTTTGAATGAATTAGTGGATGCAGTAAAAGGTTCATTTGGATCATTCATATATGTCACAGTATGCTTCAGATAGCATTCATGGTTTATCCTAATTTTATTTGGTTGTCCATTTTCAGGTAACCACAAATGAGACCAATCTATGGAAAAATACCCATGTAGCTGCTCAGACCAATTCCTGCTCAAGAAAAAACCATAGACTTCAGGGATGTCAACAATGATGATCTCAATAATTTGATGAACCTTAGGATTAGAAGATAACCTAACCAGAACATTCTTCAGTTCACTGATTACCTTGGCATTCGTCCGATCGAGCTGAATGATTTTAATACTAGAAGGTTGAACTTCTGCGTTAATTTTTTGGCAAGCAGATAAAGGCATCACATTCAATGATGCGCCAGAATCCACCATGCAATTATGTACATTTATATTAAAAATTTCAAAAGTTAATAAGAAAGGTGGGACATTTTTACGAGTATTAATAGTAGAATTCTGTTGATTTGTAGTCGTTGTCCCTGAAACAATTTTATCTAGATTTGATACAGTTTTTTCAGTCAGATCCCTTTTATCTAGGGGTTTGGATGTCATTTTAGTAGGGATATTTTGGGTTGTATGTTACTTCCTAAGCGTTAACATAATACTTTGTGAAGTTTTATTATCACATATCTATGTCCCAGCTTGGTTAAAGACACCTGTGTCCTGTAACCCCCCCTGCTTCTACCTCGGGTGAGACTTCGCCTTCTTCACAGGTGTTGTCGAAAGGGCTGGTAGTCATGGTTTTTTTGGTGTGTTGTTAAGCGTTGAACCCTGGGTATTCCCCTATGCCAACAAATGGTTCTATTGTCAGGACCTGAAACTGTGATTGCTAGGAACTGCAGTAAAGAAAAAGAGAAGCTTTGTGCGTAGATCTGTTGCTGAAGTGCACAGTACTCTACTAGATTTGTGAATCTTTGTGCTAAGAAAGAAATATGATCTGAAGAAAAGAGGTAAGATCCTAAATAAGTGAGCTTTGTTCTTTGGTAAGAGAAAGATAAGTGAAAAAATTTGTTTCGAAAGCATGAATTTAAGTCTATTTAATGGGTTTTTTCCTAGTCTAAAGGCTAGGGAGCAGTTGAAATAAAGAGTTGATTTGATTAAATTTAATGAAGAAATATATGTTATTACTATGCATAGAAAGATTTTTTGGACTAATAAGTGGATGAAGGAACCTAGAAAAAAAAATTGCAAATTGGAGGTCTAGCATTATGATCCTAGGGGAAGTGCGCAGTACAAAAAAGGATGGGAAACATTTAAAAGAAAAAGAGGATTGACATTGTGTTATAATTGCAGAAGACCGGGACATATTGGTAAGGAATGTCCTGAGGTAGACCTTATTTATCTTTATTGTAAGTTTGTTGGTCATGAGGTTGAGGATTGTCCAAGGATTATTGCTAAAGTTGAAGGGACGAACATAAGACAAGAAAAATATGAAGAAATTCAAGAGACTAAGGGCATGTTAGAAAGTCATAAAGAGAAAAGGTCAGATAAAGTTCAGACTACGTTATTACAATTGAAAGAAATGATGGATGTTCACAAAKATGTCAGTTTACCAGAGATCCTGAAAGTAAAATAGTGCATAAATACAAGAATAGAATACTTCGACATAGATTTTGTCCTGGATAAAGAAACACAAGTGAATATTATGACAGAAGAAACTTGGGAAATTTTGGGAAATCCTACTYTGGTACCTTCATTGGGAAGGATAGGTTTGTTTAAGGGAAATATGATAACCCTATGTGGAAGAGTTATTAATGTGCCTATTATTGTTCATGGAACATCGACTAAAGAAGAATTTGAAATCATTAAGTTTGTYGGGGAATGYGACCCTTTCCCACTTTTGTTAGGTAAGACTTGGATTGAAAAGGATCAGATCATAAGGAAAGCAAAGGAAGAAGCTACGAAAAAGAAAAATCAAGAACTAAGGGATTTCATAGCTATAAAAATAGATCGACTAATAGAAGAACGAGAGGATAAGTCGAAGCAACAGAACAAAGTAACAACACAGGAGGGTTAGAAGGCAAGAGAATTAGCTATCAAGGTTGAAAGAATGCAAGAAGGCTTGAAGGACCTATCTATTCAAGAAAGAAGTATATCCACCCAGAAATTGTTAAGAAAAGAGATATTAGCATCAAACCCTTTTAGGGCACCTCAACAGTGAAAAGCCACTGCGCTAGGGGAAGATAAGAATAAGAATGGAAAGAGGATTCCAGAAACAGTTAGAGAATGTAGGAGGCCAGGAAGCATACTCATTCATAGATGGATTCTCAGGCTACCATGAGATTAAGATAGCCCCAAAAGATAGGTACAAGACCACTTTTTCCATAGAATGGGGATCCTACCAGTACACAATGATGCCTTTTGGGCTGAAGAATGTACCAGTTATATTTTCAAGGGTAGTAATAATTTTTTTCAAGGAGTTCATACATCAGTTTTTGGAAGTGTATCTAGAGGATCAGACTGTCTAAATTTTGTTGAAAGATCATGTATAGGTGTTAAGGCTAATGTTGGAAATATGTAGGCAGTGTCAAATATCATTAAATATCAAGAAGTGTATTTTTGGGACACCATTTTGAATATTATTGGGCCATATAGTGTGAAAATAAGGCTTGCTAGTAGATCCTGCCAAGATTGTAGTGATTGTCAATTTACCACCACCAAAATCAATACGCCCATTGAGAGCAACATTGGGACACACAGAATACTACAGGAAATTCATTAAAGGGTATGCACAGATTATTTCACCAATGGAGAAAATGTTGAAGAAATATAGTAAATTCCAATGGAATGAGGATTGTCAGTGAGGTTTGGACACTCTAAAAGAAAAAAATGGCCACAGTACCTATACTAGTATTCCCCGACTAGGAAAATACATTTCATGTGCATGTAGATGCATCATCCATAGCACTTGGAGCTATTATGGCAAATCCAAGAGCAAGGTAATTGGACCATCCTATAGCATTTTCTAGAAGAAAACTATCAAAGTCATAGCATAATTACAATACTACAGAAAGAGAAGGCCTAGCTATGGTCTATGCACTCCATAAGTTTGTACATTATGTACTGGGAAAACACTTCAATATTTTTACAGATCATTCATCCCTCAAATACCTAGTCAACAAGCTAGTGTTGGGGGGGAGGATTTGTAGATGGTTACTTTTGTTTCAGGAATTTGATATTGAAGTGATATTAAAACCAGGGAAGTTGATTACAGGACCTTATCACCTATCAAGAATCACCAATGGAGAGGAACCTACAAATTTAGAGGACAACTTCCCTGATGTGCAATTATTTTCAGTCCAAGTAGATGATGAATATTTTTTTGACATCATTAAATACTTGAGTACAGGTATTGCGCCATAATATTTTAACACTACACAGAAGAAAATTCTAGTATTCAAAGTTGCAGACTATCAATTGATTGCATGACACGTATACAAGATGGGCGCGAACAACATTTTGAGAAAATGTGTACTACAACATGAGAGTCCTAGGATTTTAGAAAAGGCCCATGAGGGAATAGTTGGAGGAAATTATGCAGGAAAATATACTGCACAGAAGGTATTACACATAAGACTATGGTGTCTGGCCATTCACATAGATGCTAAGGACTATTTCCAGTGATGTGATGTATTTTAGAGGGTTGGTAAACCTAATAGAAGGGATGAGATTACCTTAAGACCATAAGTAACCTTGCAAGTATTTGACAAATGGGAAATAGACTTTGTGGGACCAATTAACCCACCAGCAAAAAGGTCAGGAGCAAGGTATATCATTACTACAACAAAATACTTAACAACATGGGCAAAATAAACACCAATAAAATATTGCACCAGAGAGATAGCAGCACATTTCATGTTTGAGCAAGTGATCACTATATTTGGATGCCCAAGGATTTTGATGAGTGACCAAGGTACTCACTTTATCAATGGTACTATTAAGGCTATGACTGAGGAATTTGAAGTCTACCATCAGAAGAGTACACCATATCACCCTCAAGAAAATGGAACAGTGGAAGCCTTTAATAAGATCCTAGATAATTCCTTGAAAAATATTTTCAATGTTAACAGGGATGATTGGGACTTGAAGATACTAGCAGTATTGTGGGAATACAGGACTACATACAAAAAGTTGACAGGACAGACACCATTCAGGTTGGTGTATGGGAAAGAATCAATGGTTCCATTAGAATTTTGGGTACCTAGTCTACATGTAGAAGCAATCACCAACATGACATAATGAGGTGTAGTAAGAGAGAGGTTCAGTCAGCTAATGGAGATGGAGGAAGATAGGATTCTAGCAGGATTTCACCAAGAAGTATAGAAAGAAATAGATAAAGCTTGGCATGACAGATATATCAAGAGGAAGAGTTTCAAGTGTTGATATTATGGTAGCTTCGGGAGGTATCAACCTCCATTGTGACCTTTGAAAAGATTATAATATTATGGAAGAAAGAAAAAGAAGTGAACGTAACCCTAGAAGAGATGTCGACTGAGAGAGATAATTAATATGAATTAATTAGTACCCAGAATGAGACTTCGACCCAAGCAATCTATCAAGATTAGTATAAATAAAGGGCGCTAGTCTTCATTTGACACACATCTCTCAGAATTACAAAGAGTCACTTGTGCGCAATCTGGCAGTCTTGTGCACAAGTTCTGGAGAAGGTGTTGCCGCTAGTCTTGAATCCTATTGCTTCTATCTTTTTGGGTTGGACTCTCTTATCATCTTTGGTTACTTCTTGCTTGGTGCATTAGCCTTGCTTGGATATTAGATTTCCACTAGGATTCTTCTCTCTGTCAAGGTCAAGGTGCTTGGAGGGTGGCTTCAGCCTATCGTTGGGTGACAATAGCGATATTTTTTATGGTAAAACGAGCACATTCTAACAGGTTATGGGCCCACACCTCCTTCATTCAGTCTAACCGTTGGAAGGAAGCATAGCCATTAGGATAATAAGCTTGTTGAAGAACTTCTACTAGGTTTTACTAGCAGGAGCAGCTTCCAAGACACTATCGCTAGGGTTACTAGCAGGGGTAGTTGAAGAAACCCTAAACTCTGATCTAGCACCTTGTGATGGAACATCTCACTCAAAAAGAAGGTATTCAAGTGTGCCCTAGTCCAGCACACCTCTTAGCACTCTTAGAAGGAAAAAACATCAAAGTTTAAGTTTTGGATCAAGACATGACCAGTCACCAATCAACGGAAGACATGAGTGAAAAGACCAGTCATCTGCACTACTCAGCACTCACAGGAACAATTGAATATGACATGTGGATAATTGATAGTGGATCTTCTAGGAATATTACAGGAGATCAAGCCAGACTCTCAAATCTAAATGAGAAGAAGACATTGTACAAGGTAGAGCTTGGAGACAAAATCACTTACCCAGTCGAAGGATTTGGATAAGCCTCCGTCAAGTTGAAAAAAGGTAATAGTGTTCATTTGAGCAATGTCTTATATGTACCTGGTTTAGAAAAAAATATTGTATCCATATCTTTCCTAGAAGACAAAGGAAACAGAATAGCTTTCATATATGGAAAAGTGTTATCTTGGCCTAAAGACTCCAGCATAGAGAACGCTAGGGTTATTGGAACCCGTGAAGGAAATCTATACAGACTACTAGAACAAAATGAAGAAGCTCTTGCACATGATGAAGTCAATATCAATGAAATTTGGCATAGAAGGTACACTCATATTAATTATCAAGCATTACCTTTTCTAAAAAATATGGTTGAAGGAATACCAGAATTGCAATCTTCACATGAAGGAATTTGCAAAGGATGTGCTCTTGGAAAGAATATCAAGAAGCCATTCCCAAGAAGCAACAATAGATCTAAAGAGATTCTAGATCTAATACACTCAGATGTTTGCAGTCTGATGCTAGTCAAATATCTAGGAGGTTCTCTTTACTACATAATCTTCATAGACGATTACTCATGAAAGACTTGGTTATATCTCATGAAGACAAAGGATGAAGTATTCAGCAATTTTCAAGAATTCAAAGAAGAAATAGAGAACCTCACGAACAATAAAATCAAGACCTTGAGATCAGATAATGGAGGAGAATACACATCAAAGTAATTCATTGCCTTATGCAAAATGGCAGGGATCTATTGAAGAAACCGTAAAATAACTACTAAACGATCAAGGTTTATCTATGCTCTTATGAAAAGAAGCAGCCATGACAACAATATATGTTTAGAACAGAATTCCTCATTTCATATTGAAGGACATGACTTCGGAAGAATCCTTCTCAGGTAAGAAACCTAATGTGGAAAACCTAAGAATCTTTGGATGTCCTGTTTACTCTCACATTCCCAAGGACAAAAGGAATAAATTAGAACCCTCATGAAAGAAGGGCATATTCGTGGGATATAGTGAATTATCCAAGGCTTATAGAATCTATATCCCAGAACAACATAATATCGAAGTCAGCAGAGACATGACCCTCAATGAAAATATGGATTTCAAGAAATCCATAGAAGAAACTATAGAAGAAGAAGAGCATGAAGAGCCTATTGAAGAAATCACATGTCTTCCAGAAAACCAAGATGATGAAAAGGAACAACTTGATCATCTGATGCAACCATGTGAGGCCATTGATTCAAAAATCGTACCTAAGATCAAGAAATGACCAGCTTGGCTTGAAGCTACCTTACAAGAAGCAGAAGGACTCAAGGCCCTAGATGGGACCTCCAGAAAAAGTAAGAAGCCCAAAAGATTCTCAAGCTATGCAGCATGTATGACAAAGCTTCTAGATGAAGAACCTACCAAGTTTGAAGAGGTAGTTCAAAAGAAACAATGGAAAGAAGCTCTGACGAAAGAACACCAATCCATCATGAAAAATGATGTATGGGAAATTGTGCCTAGACCTAAAGAAAAATCAGTAGTAACTTCAAAATGGGTATATAAGATCAAACATGCAAAACACAGAAGCGTGGATAAATATAAGGAAAGTTTCATAGCTAGAGGGTTCTCCCAGAAGGAGGGAGAAGACTATGACGAAAAATTTTCTCTGGTTGCTAGATATACTTCCATCAGAGCTATCATAGCTCTTGTTGCTTCCATGGGATGGAGTTTACATCAAATGGATGTAAAGACAGTGTTCCTTAATGAAGAAATCGAAGAAGAAGTATATATTGAACAACCTCAAGGGTTTGAAGTACATTCCAGAGACACTCAACTTTGAAGACTAAAGAAATATTTATATGGACTCAAGCAAGCTCCAAGAGCTTGGTATGCCGGAATAGACAGTTATCTAACAAGACTTGGTTTCTCCAAAATTCATGCAGATCCCAACCTTTACTACAAAGCCGTGAACAATGCACCTATGATTCTAATACTATATGTTGATGATCTATTCCTAACAGGTGAAGAGTCTCTCATCATCCAATGTAAAAAGGAATTAGCTTCTGAGCTTGATATGAAATATCTTGGTCTCCTGCATTATTACTTGGAACTAGAAGTATGGAAAAAGCATGGTGAAGTATTCATTGGACAAGGAAAGTATGCAATAAAGATTCTTCAGAAGTTTGGAATGATGGATTGCAAATCCATGGACACTTCTATGACTACAGATATAAGAAAAGTAAGAGATTCATATTATGATCTAGTATATCCATCACTATATCGACAGTTGATTGGGTCATTGATGTATTTGGTAAATACTCGACCAAACATTTGCTTTGTCATGAACACGCTAAGCTAGTTCTAGGTGGAACCTAGACATGAGCATTGGACATATGAAAATCATGTTCTAAGATATATTTTTGGAACACTAAACTATGGTTTAAGATATACCACATCCATTCATATATAGCTTCATGGATTCGCAAATTCAGATTGGACAGGAAGTGCAGAAGACAAAAAGAGTACTTCAGGGATGTGTTTCAGCCTGGGCTCCGCTATGATATCTTGGGGCAGTTGGAAACAGAATTCTGTCACACTTAGCACAGCAGAAGCATAATATCTTGCAACATGTGAGGCATGTACAGAAGCAATATGGCTGAGAAAGTTGATTTCTAATTTATTTGATCAGGTTCCAGATTCGACCATAGTACACTGTGACAATCAGAGTTGTATAAGGCTATCATAACACCGAGTGTTTCACGAATGGTCGAAACACATTGAGATCAAATACTACTTTATTCAAGATAAAGTCCAGGAAGGAGAAGTAAATCTCTAGTATATCCCCACAGACGAGAAGACAACAAATATCCTGACAAAGCCTCTGTCCAGAATAAAGTTTTCATATTTTCGAGACAAATTGGAGATCGTGGAAATAACTCCCTTAGTTGAGAGGGAATAAATGACTCTCCAGGTTGGGAGGGAGCACTAACATATTATTGAATTGAGGACAGTCATTTTCAAGTTTGAAAAATGGTCCATCTTGGGCAGTTTCTTTCCAGTTCAGAAAGTGTTTTGAGATTTCCGACGGACAAGCATTTTATAGTTCGGAAAATGGTCAAGATCGAACGGTCATTTTTGTAATGAAAATGGTTCGATGGATTGATGATGTACCATAGACAGTGATTTCCCATTGTGGTTAACATGGGGAATAGTCTAGGGTAGTCTCTCTTCTTGAAGGTTACTCAAGAAGACTGGCCCACCTCTCTGGATAGTCATCCTTTTGAAGCTCATAGTTGTGAGCAGTTTCAAAGAGTGGTTTGTTTTGGAGGTTGGTGCAGGATAGTCATTTCCTTAGGAAATGGTCTGGACATTCATTCCTTAGGGAAGGTTCATTCTCTCCAGGTTTCACTTTGTTTAGTGTCGAACGAATGGCCCAGGGTAGGGAATGGTCCAAGTTCAGCAATCATGGACAAGCATTCCTTAGGGAAGGTTAATTCTCTCCAAGTTTCACTTTGTTTAGTGTTGGGGGAATGGCCTAGGGTGGGGAATGGTCTAGGCTCATAAATCAGGACATTAATTCTTCCTTTCTTGAGAAAAATAGTCCAGATAGCTCATCATTGATGTTCTACTTTGAGGGAATATTCTCTTTCAGATCTTACAGATGTGAGTGAAAGAATGGCCCAGATGATTCAGTTTATATCATAACAATATTTTCTATGTAGGTTGGTATTAGATGATTTTTATGGAGATTGCATGTCTCCAGACAGTAGAGATATGCTACTGTGGTGGATACTTTCCATTGTTTGTGACTATGTGTCACATTTTGAGTAGTTGTGTACTACTATGGATAAACATAGTTGTGTTTTATCAATTGACATTGTACCAATTTTCATGGATATTATCTAGTTGGATAATAATGATGATGCTCATGATTCTACCAGATGAATGGTCTATTTGTGCTCAAGACCATTATTGGTTATACCTCCCTAGCTAGGAGGGAGTGTTGATATTATGGTAGCTTCAAGAGGTATCAACCTCCATTGTGACCTTTGACAAGATCAGAATATTCCAGAAGAAAGAAAAAGAAGTGAATGTAACCCTGGAAGAGATGTTGGCTGAGAGAGATAATTAATATGAATTAATTAGTACCTAGAATGAGAAGTCAGCCCAGGCAGTCTGCCAGGATTAGTATAAATATAGGGCACCAGTCTTCATTTGACACATAGCTCTCAGAATTACAGAGAGTCACTTGTGCACACTGCAGTCTGGCAGTCTTGTGCATAAGTTTTGGAGAAGGTGTTGCTACCAGTCTTGAAGCCTATTGCTTCTATATTTTTGGGTTGGACTCTCTAATCAACTTTGGTTACTTCTTTCTTGGTGCATTAGCTTTGCTTGGCTATTGAATTGCCACTAGGATTCTTCTCTCTGTCAAGGTCAAGGTGCTTGGAGGGTGGCTTCAGCTTATTGTTGGGTGACAATAGCGATATAGTTTATGGTAAAATGATCACATTCTAACATCAAGTAGGGAGACCTAGTCTTGGTGTATGACAGTAAATTTCTTCAGCATCCAGGGAAATTCATAATGCATTGGTTGGAGACATACGAAGTAAACACTATCATAGATGGGGGATCTATATAGTTGAAAGATTTGGGAGGCACATAATTGAGAGGAATGATCAATTGGAGTAGATTGAAACTATATAAGGACAGTCGACTTCCTAGTACTTAAAAAGTTACCGCACAGTAAGAGAAATTGTACATAGTCAAAAAAGAAAATATCGCATCAGACATCATAAAACTGTGTGCAGCAAAAATGGATGTAGCGCGACGAAAGAAAAATGTTCATGCGCAATATCTACATGACATGCCGCACGCTTAGAAATCTTACTGCTCTAGAAAAAGCACCAATGGTCATAAAAAGTGAAAAATTGAAAAATGACGGTTATGGAAAAAAGGTGCCAACTCGCAGCAATTATGGAATTCAATGAAAAAGTACGCATAAAGTGCCATTACATTAATAAAATTTGGGGAAGCTTCTCTGAGAAGTTTCATGACTTGCCTATATAAAGGGGAAACGCGGGCAACATAAAACTCATAGTGAAATCGTGAAGTTGCAGAGAACTAGAGCACGCAGAGCGGAAGTGAGTTGACAAAGAATATAGGGTGAACTAGTGAAGACTTAGTCGATTGAAACTAAACAATACCCATGATGGCACCACAAAATATGGGTGCATCAATCCAAGTAGGGAGTAAAAAATGAAGTATTCGAGCACCATGGTAGGTAGGAGAAGTCGGACAAGAAACCAGACAGCTTGAGGAATTCATTGACATCAATGCAAATCCTTCACCCTTTGAAGCACCCATATACCCTACATCAGTGGTTGAATAAAGGAAAGTTCCAACCGTGTCGTCCATGGAATACAACCCGACCAGTAGCGCACAAGTGCATCTCATTCATAACATAGGAAACCCACCAGAAACTATGACTGTCAAGGGGTCCCAGTAAGAAAATGGCCAAGCTACTACGCAGACGAAGGCAGAAGTACCAAAAACCACCAGAGAAGAGACCGCATAGCAGAATACTTCAAATAATCCAAGCACCAAAGAGGGTAAATAAAAGATGACCTGGCTATAATAAAGCAGGTCCTTGAGAAAATCAGAACCGAGTAGAGGCCTAAAAGGGGAACAAAATCCTTCCCCGAGGGACAAGCAGCAACAGCAACAAGTACTACTCCAGAGAAGGAATACACAGTTCACACAATGGCCTAGGTGAGTCCAACATTCATAGTAACAAATGACATGTTTCACATGGATGAAATTGCAGCATGGACACCACTAAAATATTCGGTGCAGGTTGACATGGTATTAGCAAGAATACCCATAAAGGCGTTCTACAGACTTCAATTCAGCATCGTGCAGGAGGTGCAGTCACGTGTGAGAATCGACACAGTAGAACTGCAGGAAATGAAATGTGACAAGGAAGCATTGGAGCTCATGATGGAACAAGTAAAGTTCGAGAACAAAGGAGAGAAAGAGCGCATAGATAAAATCAAACAGGGGGTGATAAAATTATACAACCACCTTCCACACAGCACGCATGCCAATAGTTCAAGTACAAATTAAAAACTCAATAATATTTCCCAAACCATCGACCACTATAGGAAATAGATTGAGGAATTGAAGGAAAAAATGAATCTGATGACTCCACCTGAGGTCAGGGAGCAGAGGAAAGCAAAAGTTTCACTCCAACTAACAGAGTTGGAGAAACAAGCTAACAAAATAGTAGAATTGTTTGATAGAACAGCATAGCTTTGGATAGCACTAGAGGAAGATGAGTAGGTCCAGCAGTGGGACCAAAAGGAATAAATAATAAGTGTAGAAATCTAGGACCTCAATTAGAGGCAAAATAAAATGAGCATCAATGATCTCCTAAAAGGAACGCATGAGATGAAAAGGTTGTAGGCCGAGCTAAAGACTGTGCAGGCGCACAAGCAGGAGAGACAAGTACAGATGTAACCCCTCTAAGAGAAAGCAGCAAAAATGATCGTGTAGTTGGAGGCAGAGAAGAATAATATGGCATAGACATAGGCAGAATGCATAGCCATAGTTCAGGAGGAATTCATAGCATAGAACTTAGAAGCGCTCAAAGAAAATTCTATGCATATCCAAACATGAGGAAGGGGACTTGCAGACAAGTTCCATAGTCTAGAAGAGACTGTCAAGGGAGCGCACAGTGCCTAGGTGGCTCAGGACGAGCCACGTATCAGTGTTGGGGGCATGTTGAGTGCAGGTCCATTTTGGGGAAAAGACTAATTTTGGATAATAAAGCACAAAGAAGGAAAATACAGCTGGTAGGAGAAGCAACACGTGCAATGTAAACGTGCATACATAGGAGGAAATCATGTGAGGCAGGCATGAAAGAATACCTAACCATTCTAGGGTTAGGGTTTTGGTAAGAGGATGTAATGGTTGATAAGCCAAAAATAAGTATAAATAGGTTCCTAGGAGATCTAGGTTGTGAGGATTGTTGTTCGAAGAGCCGGAATGTAAGAATGACTGAAAAATCTGAGATCGTTGTGTAAGTTGTTGAGATGGAGAGAGAAAATAAGGTATATCTTGAGGGTTAGATCATAGGTTGAGGAGCATGGTATGATCTAGTCTGCATCATTGTATATCTTGACCCAAATGATCGAGGATTATAAGGCATGCAGTGCTATAATTTTGGAAAAACCATAATAAAAGAGAAAAGCAGCCATATATTTATGGGCGTAGCCTAGGAGGGGGTGAACCATGGTAGATCATGTGTTCTATGGATTTATTATTGTTTATTTCTTTATTGTCAATGGTTAGCTAGTAGATGAATGCATGAATGGGTTAGCTAGATTTGATTGGGTCTACATGCATGAATAATAATGATAGAATATGTGGTATAGATGAATGTTAGAGTAAATAAATGAAGATCACATAGTGTAATCCCAGATCCCCACTCATTCTCAGGCTGCAAGCACCTGAGCGTTGCATCCACCCATAAGAACTATCTCGGGTGAGACTGCGCAGTGCATTCTATGCATTGTGTTGTCTTATGGTTTACCAGTAGGGTTGATAGTTTTAGGGGGTTTTGTTGGAAACCATAGTAGATCTGAACCTAGGTCAGCCTAAGAATGGTAGCAAGAGAGAAGTAACCAACAGTGTCTAATTGGGTGTTGATTATGTTGAGGATGTATGTTTTGAATATTTCTAGTAGATTCCCTAGTTCTATCCTTGTAACACCTCTTGGAGTAGGTTTAGTAGTTCTACTTATAGTATCCCTTACACTTTTCCCTGTTTTGGCTTGGCTACGGGAGTACCTTTTACAATACTCTACAATGTCTACAAATGACTTATGGTATACATCCCCAAAACTCATGAGTTTCAATACCTCAATACATTCATCCCTTATACCCTTCAGAAAGATGGTCCTAACTGTGGTTGTGTCTAAGGAGAATTGTTTAGTCTTTTGATAATTGTATATAAACCTTTCTAGGTAATCTTCCAGACTCTCCTCCTCAAACTGTTTCATTTTAAATATATCGTTCCTAGCATCTCTAGGTCTACAATAATCCTGATATTTCTGGAGGAAATTTTCTTTCATATCATCCCAAGATAAGATAGTATGTTCTCCTAAACGCATAAACCACCTTAATTTTGAGTCTTTTAGTGTAGTTGGAAAGAGTTTTAATTTTTGTGCACTAACAGTATAATTGTAACTTCTACATAGTATATCAAATTCAAACAAAAATTAATCAGGATCTTTTGTTGACATACCATGGAAGTGAGGTAGTGATGACAGTGGGATATTCTTCATAGAAACATCTCTAGTAATGTCTAATATTGGGAATTTGAATGTCTCGGCTTCATCATTTGCATTCCCTTTCTCATCTGCCATATTTCCGAACAACACGTTATAGGTTGTAGGTGATGTTTCTCCACTAAGTGATGGTTCAACCACTGGATTGGTTGGGATATCCAATTGTTCCAATATTTTGTGTGTTGCTCCAATGGCATATTCAACCTCTTCTACCACTACCTCTATCTCTTTTCCAGCTCTTCCTTCTTATTGGGTCGCCAGTGCTTCCCTTACTTCTTGTTGTGATATGTTCTCAATATGCACAGTAGCTTCAGATTCAAGGCCTTTGGCTATAGTTTTTCCTTTGAACTTTCTCCTCTGATACCATACATCATACCATACAGATACCCTTATGCCCAGAAGAGTGAAATTGAGCGCATGGTTGAAGAAATGTTAGAGGCTGGCATTATTATACCTAGCCAAAGTTCTTACTATGCACCGGTGGTAGTGGTATTCAAGAAAGATGGCTCATGGCATATGTGTCCAGATTATAGAGAGCTCAACAAGATCACTATTAAATATAAGTTTCCCATTCCTGTCATTAATGAATCATTAGATGAACTACATGGAGCAATCTGTTTCACAAAGTTGTATCTTCGTTCAGGGTATCATCATATTAGAATGAAGGAAGAAGATATCCCAAAAACAACATTCCGAACTCATGAAGGCCATTATGAATTTTTGGTCATGCCTTTTGGCCTTACAAATTCACCTTCCACATTCCAAGGGTTGATGAATTCCATTTTCAAGCCCTTCCTTCGAAAATTTGTGTTAGTATTTTTTGATGATATACTAATCTATAGAAATTATTGGGAGGATCATGTGCGACATGTTGACAAGGTGATACAACTACCAAAGGAGAAACAACTATATGCCAAACCATCCAAATGTTTCTTTGGAGTGAAGGAGGTAGAGTATTTGGGTCATATTGTATCTCATGAAGGTGTCAAGGTAGACCCTAACAAGATTAATGCCATGATGGACTGGTCGATTCCCAAAACATTGAAGAATCTTAGAGGATTTTTGGGTTTGACAGGTTACTACCACAAGTTTGTTCGACACTATGGAAGAATAGTAGCACCTTTAATGGCACTAACTAATAAGGATGCATTTTGTGGACTCCAGAGGCAACTAAATCTTTTGAACAACTTAAAGAGGCAATGTGAAAAACTCATGTATTGACCACTCCAGACTTCACAAAAACCTTTATTGTAGAATGTGATTCCTCGGGAAATGGAATTGGTGTCGTCCTAATGCAAGAAGGAAGGCCCCTAGCTTTTGAAAGTCGACCACTCAAGGGAAAGGACTTACACAAACCCATTTATGAGAAGGAAATGATGGAAATACTACATGCAATGAAGAAATGGCATCCTTACCTAATAACTAGTCACTTCAAGGTCAAAACAAATCATGATAGTCTTAAATACTTCTTGGAACAAAGATTATCTTCATAAGAACAACAAAAACGGGTAACCAAGATATTGGGTTATGATTTTGAAATCGTCTATAAAAAAGGGAAGAAAAATGTTGTGGCATATGCACTCTCAAGAAAGGATGGAGATGTTGAGGCATTTCTCTGTGATATCTGCAAGATACCAGATATATAAAATATGCAGAACAGAAACGAAAGGCTAGAAATGACAGAATAACAGTAAAATATCCAGCATAATCTTCACAATACACAGAAATGATATACGAAATAGCAACAGAAATAGCACTTTGAATCAGATAGCAATGTTCACAGGCCTCTTCGAGGGGGAAACCTCCAATCGAGCAGCGCTCTATTACA
>ML824125.1:9707-20949 GCA_009831015.1 Picea engelmannii | reverse complement strand
TGGAGTTATTCACTGCCATGCAAAACAATTATGGTCAAAGTACAACCGCCGATTTACATAGTAATTCAACCCATTATAGCATAGTCAACAGTCATATCACTTGGCTGACTAATGAACAATGGTAAGTGCATGCGTAATCAACGTTATACCACAGTTTTTTTTTTAATCCACCAATATTGAAATCAATACCAAACTCAACTATGCGCCAATGCATCAGTCCATATACTCAATAGTTTAACCAACGTGCCAATGGATACATATAATAAACCAACCAATAGTTATGAAAACAAAGTCATAGGCATGATATTAAAAGATATATATGAGAGATTTAATCATAAACCCTATGTATTTTCATGAAACCAATGATCAAATAGTTCAAACAACATATTAATTCATGTGTCAATGCATTACAAACTCAGTAAAACCAAGTCACAATCAATCGAAGTATGAGTATTGATCAAAGGATGCTGCCAGCTGCATAACGATAAGCGAAATGTAAGTGTAAATAGGCATACTGACAAGAAATATAACGACAGTTCAAACAATGATTTCAATGCCACTTCGAAAGACTAATGTTTTCATGCTTACAGTCGTGAAAACAAAACGAAGATAAGTGTGAAAACGTCGCAAAAATAAAAATGTTGTTTATTTGAAAAATTGCGACGAAAAAAAAGATGTTTGTAAAACATTGGTGTAGGCAGCTTATAAGACAATGGAAAAAAGTTAATTAGCTGCCAAAAATGGCGACACACTGGTCGAATAAGTTATCTCTTCCAAAAGGAACAAATTCAGATTTAGGACAGCAAAGATAATTTCAACACAAAAATAACAACCAGAAAATAGTATAAACATCATCATTAACCATCTTTTCTAGCAGTGTTTTAAAAGATGAAAGTGATAACAATCTTAAGATCAGAAAGTCACGATATTTAAGATAAAATCTCCAATATTGTTGGCATAGCCACTGCTGCCAGCAGGCGTCCATACCCTCGACAGGGTTTCCATTTAACCCACTCTGACATCCGTATCCTGCTAAGAAGTTCTGGGTCAGAATAAAGGACATTAAAGAGGTTTTTTTGTGTGAATTTTCATATACCCAACATTGCTTCGCTTCCAGCGGGCCTGTTCAGTACCCCGGCGAAGTTGCCTTGGTGCCATGCATGCATTTACCCACTGCCGGCAGACCTATTTAGTATCCCGGCGGGTTTACAAACACTTCCCACAGCTCTTATTCATAATTTTGGTTTTGCTTTTTATAGATATATAGCTGAGCGGGGTGACGCTGAAAATCATGATATTTTAACATAATTTTTTCAGACCTCCTCAAAAAAATTTAGACTGTCCTTTATTTAAATCCAGAAATGTTTTATTTACAAAAATAGCTTCCTAAGACAGGGAGACATATTCTGAGTCATTCCTTTACGGAAAAGGGACAGTGTAAAAAAATAATAGATGATCATGACGAACTTTACTCAGAGATTGAAATCGGTAAACTTCTTTGAAACACAGATTTTTCCAACACAGATATAAATTTCAGAAATAAACCATTGATGTTTGTACAAATTTTCGGAAGTTATTTTAGATAAGGAAATTTCTTTCATCCTTGTCTGAATATCTCAGTGTACAGGTATGTATATTTCAAAGCAAATAGAAACTGATAAATTCAAATCAAAATCAAAACAGAAAGTAAAAGAAAAAACAAACCAAATCAAAATATGTACATAAAATACAAAGGTTGTAATCAAGTAAAGTATCTCTTCAAGGCTTGGTCGTTCACCAGGTAGGTGTCAAGCTGCCCTTCAAGATTCTGCAATCGAAAATAACTAGGACCCAACTTTTCAACAATTAAAAATGGTCCAAGCCATAAGTTTTGAAATTTAGTATGTTCTCCCTTTCCCTCATGCGATTTGTCCCACTTCAAGACGAGATCACCTACTTCAAAATTCCTATCAGAAGCAGAATTAGAATCGAACCAGCTTTTAACCAATTGTTGATGTTGATCTAATTTACGCTTAGCTTGGGCTCTTACCTCTTCCAGCTTCATCAAAACGTTAATCCGGTTTTCTAGAGGGGGACAATCTCCTTCTTGAACTTTCTGTGACAACTGAAGCGAAGGAAGAAGAGTGTGAGGTGGCAGAATTGCTTCTCTGACATAAACGAGAAAAAAGGGGGAGTTACCTATAGTAGATTTTGGCGTAACCCTATCATCCCATAGCGCATTTAGCAGCGCATTGTGCCAATTCTTGTGATTTTCAACCACCGTTCTCTTGATGATTTTGATCAAGTTCTTGTTTGTTGATTCTACTAATCCGTTGCCCTGGGGGTAATAACTAGCGGAATACTTCAACTTAATTCCCTTTTCCAAAGCGAACTCGCTCATCTCAAGAGAGGAAAAGTAAGAAGCATTATCGAAGACCAAACAGTCATGGATACCAAAACGAGTGATGATATTCGAGTTTAGGAAGGTAATAACCTGACTGGTGTTGACAGTTCTTAGCGCAGCCGCTTCAGACCATCGTGTAAAATAATCCATGGATGTCATGATAAACTTGTGTTGTTGTGAGGACAGAGGGTTAATAGGACCTATGATATCAAGGCCCCATTGCTGAAAAGGAGAATCTACTGTAACGGGTTGCAAGGGGAAGGCTGATTTTTGCAATCACCCTGATGCTTTCTGACAGATGATACATTTACGACACAAGGCATGGGTGTCTCTAAAAAGTGTGGGCCAGTAACAATCGGCTCGTAAAACCTTATGAGCAGTGGTGTCACCACCAAAATGGCCACCAGCCTCTCCTGCATGCAACTCTAGCAAGACCTTCTCGGCTTCATTTTTTTCAAGGCAACGCATCAGTATGCCGTCAAAAATCTGACGAAACAGGATACCATTAACCAGGTGAAAGGAGGCAGACTTTAGTATCAACGCTCTTCTTTTGGCGGGGTTTAGGTGACGGGGGGCTGACCCATGTTTAAGACAGAATCTTATATCATCGTACCAAGGACTAACAAGGTTTTGCACACAACAGATTAGACTTTGTTCGCTTTGTCCTAGGTTTGACGTATCGCTCTCTTCTTGCTGTCCTGATTCCGAATCAGCAACCAACTTACATAACCCTTGGCCTCTCACTATATAAGCTGGGGTAATTTCCAAGTCATACTCCTATAATGAAGTGACCCAGTTGGCTCTCTTTTCTCCTAGTTCCTTCTGCACTAACAAGTTCCTCACAGCTGGGTAAGGGACAATGACTTTCATCCTTGACTTCAAAAGATAGGACCGGAAGTGTTTAACTGCTTTGAACACAGCATTGGCTTGCCAATCAACCGCTGGGTAATTAAGTTCGGCGCCTTTGAAAGATGATCTCATAAAGGCGATGGGGACTTCATTGTTCTGGGCATTCTTTTGGGTTAGGACGGCGGCATAGGAACGGTCAGAAGCAAAAGTGTAGAGTGTAAAGTCTTGAGAAAAATCTGGGCTCATGAGAGATGGAGCATCTATTATGGCCTTCTTTATCACGTTAAAGGCTTGATTTTCTAGGGGTCCCTAGTGATATTGGGTGTCTTTTTTAATCAAGTTTTGTAAAGGCCTGACCATTTCAGAGAAACTGGGGACAAATCTTCTCACGAAGTTAATCTGGCCTAAGAAAGACTGCATGGATTTTTTGGATGTAGGAGCGGGAAGTTTTACGATGACTTGAGTCCTCTCAGAGTCAATAATCATCCCTTCACTAGACACAATGAATCCTAGGAGTTTACCATGTTCTACTGCAAAGATGGACTTTTTGGGGTTCAAGGAGATGTCGTATTTACGACATCGCAGTAGGACAACTCGTAAGTGAGCTAGATGATCATTTTTGTTTTTAGAAAACATAGTCACATCATCTAAGTAAACTACAATAGACAAATTGATTAAGCCTCGAAAAGCAATATCCATTGCTCTCTGAAAGGTAGCACCAGCATTAATCAATCCAAAAGGCATTTTGCGATAAACATAAGTGCCCCACGGAGTACAGAAGGTGGTTTTTAGTTGGTCTGGTGGAGACATCAGGACTTGGTTGTATCCAGAGAAACCATCTAACAGGGATAGCCTCTCGGAACCAGATACCACTTGAAGGATCTGTTCCATGGGTGGGACAGGATAGTTGTCTTTATCAGACTCTCTATTAAGGTTGCGGAAATTGACGCAAAGTCGAATTTCCCAATTTTTCTTCTGGACTGGGACAAGGTTAGAAACCCACTGAGTGTGTCTAACAGGAAAAATTATTTTAGCATTAAGGAGTTTAGTCAATTCTTTCTGAATGGTCGATTCTAGCTTGGGGTACATTTTCCTCGGTTTTTGTTGGAAAGGTAAGGTTTGGGGCTTCATTGGGATGACATGTTGTATGATATTAGGATCGAAAGTTTTGAGATCATCATATGTCTATGCAAAGACATATTTAAATTCTTTGAACAATTTAATAAATGCATCTTTTTCTTGTCGATAACATCCCAAGCCTAAGTTAATGCACTGAGGACTTTCATCGGTTCCTAAATTTACTTTTTCATAGGATAACGAGGAACTATTGGTTTTGCAGTTGACCGTCTTTTTAAATTTATCTTGAAAATCATAAAAATTCTCCAATCTAATTACAGATTTTGGGATTGAGTTTACCATATCTGATAGATCTTCGGGAGTTTTCGGATCAGGTATTACCGTGAAATCGCACAAATTGTCGTTGTGCATGTGCTCGTCTATCACTGCACCTTGAAAGGTTTCTTCCATGTGCAGAAAGTTAATAATCTGCTGATCATCATCAAATACTCTCCAGTTCGTGATGTTGTCGGGAATGGATGGCCAAAACAGCAGCTCAATGAAGAATGCGTTCGGGAATGGATGGCCAAAATAGCCTCTCCTGCATGCAACTCTAGCAATACCTTCTCTGCTTCGTCTTTTTCAAGGCAATGCATCAGTATGCCGTCAAAATTCTGACGAAACAGGATACCATTAACCAGGTGAAAGGAGGCATACTTTAGTATCAACGCTCTTCTTTTGGCGGGGTTTAGGTGACGGGGGGTTGACCCATGTTTAAGACAGAATCTTATATCATCGTACCAAGGACTAACAAGGTTTTGCACACAACAGATTAGACTTTGTTCGCTTTGTCCTAAGTTTGACGTATCGCTCTCTTCTTGCTGTCCTGATTCCGAATCAGCAACCAAATTACATAACCCTTGGCCTCTCACTATCTAAGCTGGGGTAATTTCCAAGTCATACTCCTATAATGAAGTGACCCAGTTGGCTCTCTTTTCTCCTAGTTCCTTCTGCACTAACAAGTTCCTCACAGCTGGGTAAGGGACAATGACTTTCGTCCTTGACTTCAAAAGATAGGACCGGAAGTGTTTAACTTCTTTGAACACAGCATTGGATTGCCAATCAACCGCTGGGTAATTAAGTTCAGCGCCTTTGAAAGAGGATCTCATAAAGGCGATGGGGACTTCATTGTTCTGGGAATTCTTTTGGGTTAGGACGGTGGCATAGGAACGGTCAGAAGCAAAAGTGTAGAGTGTAAAGTCTTGAGAAAAATCTGGGCTCATGAGAGATGGAGCGTCTATTATGGCCTTCTTTATCACGTTAAAGGCTTGATTTTCTAGGGGTCCCTAGTGATATTGGGTGTCTTTCTTAATCAAGTTTTGTAAAGGCCTGACCATTTCAGAGAAACTAGGGACAAATCTTCTCACGAAGTTAATCTGGCCTAAGAAAGACTGCATGGATTTTTTGGATGTAGGAGGGGGAAGTTTTGCAATGACTTGAGTCCTCTCAGAGTCAATAATCATCCCTTCACTAGACACAATGAATCCTAGGAGTTTACCCTGTTCTACTGCAAAGATGGACTTTTTGGGGTTCAAGGAGATGTCGTATTTACGACATCGCAGTAGGACAGCTCGTAAGTGAGCTAGATGATCATTTTTGTTTTTAGAAAACACAGTCACATCATCTAAGTAAACTACAATAGACAAATTGATTAAGCCTCGGAAAGCAATATCCATTGCTCTCTGAAAGGTAGCACCAGCATTAATCAATCCAAAAGGCATTTTGCGATAAACATAAGTGCCCCACGGAGTACGGAAGGTGGTTTTTAGTTGGTCTGGTGGAGACATCAGGACTTGGTTGTATCCAGAGAAACCATCTAACAGGGATAGCCTCTCGGAACCAGATACCAGTTGAAGGATCTGTTCCATGGGTGGGACAGGATAGTTGTCTTTATCAGACTCTCTATTAAGGTTGCAGAAATTGATGCAAAGTCGAATTTCCCAATTTTTCTTCTAGACTGGGACAAGGTTAGAAACCCACTGAGTGTTTCTAACAAGAAAAATTATTTTAGCATTAAGGAGTTTAGTCAATTCTTTCTGAATGGTCGATTCTAGCTTGGGGTAAATTTTCCTCGGTTTTTGTTGGAAAGGTAAGGTTTGGGGCTTCATTGGGATGACATGTTGTATGATATTAGGATCGAAAGTTTTGAGATCATCATACGTCCATGCAAAGACATATTTAAATTCTTTGAACAATTTAATAAATGCATCTTTTTCTTGTCGATAACATCCCAAGCCTAAGTTAATGCACTGAGGACTTTCATCGGTTCCTAAATTTACTTTTTCATAGGATAACGAGGAACTATTGGTTTTGCAGTTGACCGTCTTTTTTAATTTATCTTGAAAATCATAAAACTTCTCCAATCTAATTACAGATTTTGGGATTGAGTTTACCATATCCGATAGAGCTTCGGGAGTTTTCGGATCAGGTATTACCGTGAAATCGCACAAATTGTCGTTGTGCATGTGCTCGTCTATCACCGCACCTTGAAAGGTTTCTTCCATGTGTAGAAAGTTAATAATCTGCCGATCATCATCAAATACTCTCCAGTTCGTGATGTTGTCGGGAATGGATGGCCAAAACAGCAGCTCAATGAAGAATGCGTTCGGGAATGGATGGCCAAAACAGCCTCTCCTGCATGCAACTCTAGCAAGACCTTCTCTGCTTCATCTTTTTCAAGGCAACGCATCAGTATGCCGTCAAAATTCTGACGAAACAGGATACCATTAACCAGGTGAAAGGAGGCAGACTTTAGTATCAACGCTCTTCTATCAGACTTTAGTCAATTGTGCGTGTGCTCATCTATCACCGCACCTTGAAAGGTTTCTTCCATGTGCAGAAAGTTAATAATCTACTGATCATCATCAAATGCTCTCCAGTTCGTGATGTTGTCGGGAATGGATGGCCAAAACAGCAGCTCAACGAAGAATGAAACCACATTAGCTAATAAATCTGCTTCAGAGTTATTCAATCTAGGAATGGAATTTATATTGAAAGAAGAAAATTTACTCATTAAGTTCCATACCTCAGACTGGTAGCTTTTGAGATACGGAGAAAGACAGTGGATAGAACCTCTTACCTATCTAACCACTATTTCAGAGTCGCCAAAGACGGTTAAATTTTGAATGTTCATATCCAAAGATTTTCTGAGACCTTGCAGTAAAGCCTCATATTCTGCAGTATTGTTAGTGCATTCAAATTCCAACCTACATGCTATCAATGTTTTATTACCTGCCGGATCGATAACCTGCTCTAGGTCCTTCTTTGGACTTTGACCCGTCGAAATACAGAGACCAAATTTGATTTGCATCAGGTTCATGAGATTGTTGTGTGGAAGGCGCGGGCTGCATATATGCTACAATCTCGGACTGTTGTTCCGGATTGATGACAGGTGAAACCTCGGCCATGAAGTTGCCGAAGAAGGTGTCCATCCCTTGTACTTCAGGTGAATCGGCAGGAGGTGTGTACGGTTCATTGGGATCATTCAAATCTATGACCGTGAACTTAAGGTAGCGCTCACAGTTTACTTTGATTTTATTAGGCTTTCCATTCTCTGGAAGCCATAGATGAGACCAATCTGTCGCGAAATAACCATGTAGTTGCTCCGACCAGTCCCTGCTTAAAAACATGCCATACACTTCTGGAATATCCACAACAATTATATCAATAACTTGATGAACCTTGGGGTTAGACGACAATCTAATAAGCACATTCTTTAGTTTGCTGATGCAAAGAAGTCCACTCTATCACCCCGCAGGGTCTCTTCTCCGGACCTCCTGCTCACACAGGATCGTTCTAATTCTCAACTCTGAGCCTTCGATGGCTCCTTAGATTCCCTCGAGAATCACTTGTGTAAATACCCGATCCACAGGTCCTTTCTTCTTCCCTCACGGCCTCTGCACGAACTGTGAACAATTTCCTATGTTGTTTCTGTTATCAGACATTGGGGTTTCGGTGTTCCTTCTACCAAGAGTTTTTCACTTCTCCAACCCCCGATCTCCGATGAGCTCTCCTCTATGCACTAGCCCTCTCGACTATGCTCTTTGGTCCACATGACCATGCTCCTAAGGCCAACGCCTTATGCCTCCCTATTGGGGTTTCGGGGTTTATGATGCCGTGATGCCCATGTATTCACAACCCGCGATATATCAATCCCCGACTATCTCTCGAACACTGACACCTGTCTTAACTGAGATCCACGGCTGTGGTCTCTTCTCGTCGTTTTGGGGTTCAACCAACCTCAAACTCTCAGTTCCGAGGCTTCTGATGTGCCGATGACGCCCCGTCCCTTGATACTTGTCCTCCACCTTGACTCTGGTGGTCCCACGTCGTTACGTCACTATCGGGATATCGTGGATCGCGATCCCTAGTGACGAGGTTTCTATGCCTTCGAAGACTCTGATTTCTTGATCCCTGAGTCTTCGAGATCCTCTGACACGCATTCCCCCAAGCGAACGGTTCAGATCTTGTTGAGAAATCGCAGATCGCGATTCTCTAATGCGTGAATTCTTCACTCCCGGGATCTTCGATATCCCGATGGTCAAAATGTCGACGATGCCCGATCCTTTGCCACCTGTCCTTGCTGATGGACGGTTTCGGTTCTCCTCGCAGGATCGGATCCTCGCGCCTTCGCAACCTTTGGTGCCTATTCTCCGCTCCTCCACTTATGAGCTCCCAAGACGCGATGTGCCACCTGTCTTCCACCGAATCCTGTATGGCCCCACGTGCTCCGATGCCTTATCAGGATATCGCGTTTCGCGATTTTGCGATGCACCAAACGTTTGTGCCCGGGATCTCCGATATCCCAATTTCCCGATATGCCAATAAAGCCCTCCCGTCGAGCTTCTCCCAGAGGTGCTAGATGATCGCCACCTGTCCTCTCCAAGTGGACGGTCCCAATTCTTTCGGTTGATCCAATGCCCGATGTTGCTCCTTTGGTTACTTAAACCCTGCGTGACTTTTCCCAATCTAACAGCTATCGGTATTTCTTTGTAAGATTCGATGGTTGTCGGTCTTTTTCTGCTGTAGGCTCCTGTGCGCTTCTCCTGGCACTCCCCTAGATGTGAATCTTCAACAATCCAGAGTTTTTCCTCTAGCCAATTTGATGGTTGTGGTTGCTCCTCTTGAGCTTGCGCGATTTCTTCCCAGACTTAAGAGAATTCAGATTTCCCAAGGCTTTTGCCTTGTCTTCTTTTCTCCGCGAGCTTCTCCCGGTGTGAGCTTCACCTGTGCGTATGAAAACGCTGCCTTTCTTGAACTTCTGCTCTGGAATCCTCAAAGGATTTTGGCGTCTTCACTCCTTGCAGAACCTTTGCACACACACGGTGCTATTCCTCCTGAGCTTATAAAATCACTCAGACCCCTAAGGGATTTCTGTCCTTCTTCTCCCTCAAATGGAGAATGAAATGACTACCCTCTTGGCTATCCTTCTACTCAAGCCTCCTCTCGAGTGCTTCTGGGTATTCAACAACCCAGTGGAAGTTCCCTCAGTGGATGCTTCCTTTTCACTTCCAGAACTCAAAGAGTTCTTTCCTCCCGTGCCTGCTGACACACCGTCTCGACGCCCTCCTAGTGGAGTATCTTCTCTTCCACAGAACACTCCAATGGTTTTGTCTTCCTGTGCACCTATGCACATGATCAATGCCCCTCTGGCAGAGCTTCTCAGAATCCTTAGTGATTCTTGTCTTCTCCAAACTCTCAGCAGAGTTCCTCCCTTCTGCACCTCGTGCTTACACTCAATGCCCACCTGGCAGAGCTTCTATAGAATCCTCAATGATTCTATCTGCAACGGTGTTCTCGGACACAGCCTTGCCTCCAAGTTGTTCAGCAACCTTGAGGTCTTCCTTTTGAGTTGTTGATCTCAGTTATGTGCCTCATCACGTCTTTGTCTGACTCCTCAGAGTTCAGAAGTGCACTCATGCACCGGCATTTAGAGTCTGCAACACTCTGTCATACCCTCACGGCATGAAGCCCCAAAGAACCTCTCAACCCTGAAATCAAACACAACTCCTACAGAATACATCAACAATCATATATTCACAACATATATAAGGAACACACACAGAGACATCCATATACACAGAATATGCAGGAAAAACTGCTCTTTTTTATATTAACAAATGGCAAAATGCTTGTATCTTTACAATGGTGTTCCTGAGCTCCCCCTGGCTCTACAACTCCACTATCATCTATATTTTTTTCTCAAAGATGAGATCCAAATCTCCTTTTCCTGAGGGGCTCAATTGAGCACTTCCCTCTAGGATTTACCTACCTTAATAAATTACAATCAATGGTTGTCTAGTCTGCTATCCAAAACTAGATCTCAGCCGATCTAGCATTAAAGTCGATCCTATCTAATGCCTGCACAAAGGCACGGCTTCCCTGGCTCAACAGCCTAAGTACATTAAATTACATTCATTTCAAATTCAAATGAGGTTGCACCTCCCTTTTATCCTTGAATGCATGCGCGCTGACGTGGTTGGCTGGTAGGCTAGCATGGAGAGATTCTCCTGCATCATTCGCCTATAACATTGACATTTGTCCGATCAAGTTGTATGATTTTTAAAGTCGATGGTTCAACTTCAGCGTTTATCTTTTGGCAAACAGACCATGGCATCACATTGGATGATGCCCCTGAGTCTACCATACAATTATGCACGTTTCTATTGAAAATCTCGAAAGTTAATAGGAAACGAGGTACATTCTTGCGAGTACTAAGAGTAGTAGCTTGTGGCTTTTTACTCGCAGTTTGTAAGGTTACTTTATCTACATTATTTACATTATTTACATTATTTACATGAGGACTTCCTTTATCTTGAGGATCAGGATTGTTTTTAGTGGAAGTCTTCTGGGGAGTTTTACTTTGCACAACCTTATTACCATTAGAATTACCAT
>ML824124.1:68277-90409 GCA_009831015.1 Picea engelmannii | reverse complement strand
CGTTAAAAAGGTGAGTCGATTCTTCCCATGTTTGCTTGAAAAAGGGTTGAGATTTTGGGTAGGAGGTTAAAAGTTAAATCTTAAGGGTCATGATCTGCATATAAGTTTAGAGCCCTAGCTTATTAGTCCGTAGGGTATAATACCCCACAACACTTCGAGGTTTCGATCTTCTTGTTGTCGAGAGTCATTGTCCTCTCGATTTCCCGATCATCGGTGGGACCTTTTCACGCGTTAGCCCTCCTGTTAGGTTCCTAGCCCATATGACCAGAATTCATAAGACTGCAGCCTTACCTTCCGTCGGGATTTCAAGCTTCAAAAACCCGATGCACCCTTTGTGCGCTAGCCCTCCTGGCTAGGCCCTGGTCCACGTGAACTGCTCTTATATGACCGCAACCATATGCGCCTATTGGGGTTACGGACTTTCTGATGTCGAAATGTTTATGTTCACGGGACTCGCGATCCGCCGAATCCCGACGCGCCCATTCCTTGTCAGCTCTAGCCCTTCCTGGCTATACCATGGTCCATGTGACCACTACCATATGACCTTAGCCATACCTCTCGTCGGGGTTTCGGGGTTCACGATGTCAATGTACATACATCCTTAGGACCCTCGTCATACTGATCCCCGACTCTCTCTGGATTCCTGACACGCATCCCACCTAATGGACGGCTAGGATCCCTCTGGTGTTTCGAGACTCCAAAGGTCATGGATATCCTGACCTCTAAATCCCCGATGACCTGAATATCCCATTGCCTCTCTGGGATTTCTGACACGTGTCCTCTACAGGTGGACAGTCCAGATCTCTTCTCGCATTTTCGAGACTTGAAAATGTCCCGACTTCTTGTCCACGGAATACGTGATATCTCGATCCTCGATATGCCGATAGATGGCCTCCCTGTCGGGGATTTTCCCGGTGGTACTCAATCGCTACCACGTGTCCTTCATCAGACGGACGGTTGAGATCCTGTCACTGTTTCGAGACCTGAGGGGTCCCGATTCTTATGACCTCGAGAATCTTGATTCTCCGACGACCGATATCTCGATGGCTCCTCCTCTTATAGGGATTTCTTCCCCCTGTCCATGAGGACTTAACTTGCTCACTACTTCTATAGATCTGATGGTTGTCGACGATCCTGCACCAGATCTAACGGCTCAGATCTGTTCTCCCTCACTACACTCCTCCAGCTACTAAACTTTGATCATCTCCTCTCGGTCCAATGGCTGACGGGATTTCTACCCCAGATCTGATGGCTCAGATTATTTCTCCTGGGTGCTTCTCTTGAGCTCCTCCTGGACGTAGATCAATGGTCCAGATCTCTTCTCCTACCGATCTGACGACGACTGTGCTCTCACCTGAGCTTCCTGTGTGCTTTCTTCCCAGACTTGGGAGAAAACTTTTACTCCTCAAAGGCCTCGACCTTTGCTTCTTTTCTCTTACCTGCAAACTCCTTCACCTTGAGCTTCGCTGTGCATATACAACGCTGACCCTCCTGATCTTATGTCTTTGAATCCTCAAAGGATTCTCCCAACTCCTGCACTCCTTGCAGAGTCTTCAGATTCACTCACTAGTGCTATCCATCCTGAGCTTTTTCAAACACTCATACCCCTAAGGTATTTTGTCCTTCTTCTCCCTCAGATGGAGAAATTGACGCCTTCCTGGCTGTCCTACTGTTCAAGAAACTAAATTGTTGAGTCCTTCTGGGTGTTCAACAACCTAGTGAAGATCCTTTTGTGGACTCTTCCTCACTTTGAGAACTCAAAGAGTTCTCTTCACTTCTGTGCCTATCTGCACACTTCCTCGACGCCCTCCTGGCGCAGTATCTTCTCCACAAAATGTTCAGCAGTTATGTCCCTTCTGTGCACCCTTTGCACCTGCTCAATACCCACCTGGCAGAGCCTCCCAAAATCCTCAGTGATTCTATTTCCTTCTTCAACTCTTAACAAAGTTCTTCCACAAATTCACCGCAGCGCATACGCTCAATGCCCACTTGGTAGAGCTTCACGGAATCCTCCATGATTCTGTCTGCAACTGTGTTCTCATACACAGCCCTACCTCCAAGGTATTCAACAACCTTGAGGTCTTCCTTTGAGTTGTTGACTCCAATCCTTGTGCTGTAGCACGTCTTTGTCTGACTCCTCAAAGTTCAGAAGTGCATTCATGCACTGGTATTCAGAGTCCGCAGCACTCTGTCATGCCCTCATGGCATGAAATCTCAAAGAGCTTCATGCCTTAAATCAAACACACTCCCTGCAAATGCATAATAACAACATATACATCTACAGCATAAAAGGAACACTCACAGACACCCATATAACACAGAACTTATGCAGGAAAAACTGTTGTTTGTATTAAAAATGGAAAAATGCCTATATCTTTACAATGGTGTTCCTGAGTTCTCATCGGCTCTTCTCATATACTCATCTCCTAGCTCACTCACCCCAAATGAGATATGAAAAATATCTTTTACCTGAGGGGCTCAATCGAGCGCTTCCCTCCAGGTTCACCTACTCTAATAAATTACATTCAATGGTTGTCTAGTCCAGCGCCTGGATCTAGATCTCAGCCGATCTTGGCATTAAAGCCGATCTACCTAACGCCTGCACAAAGGCACGGCTTCTATGGCTCACCAGCCTAAACATTAATTACATTCAATTTCAAATTCAAATGAGGCTGTGCCTCTCTCTTCAGCTTTGAATGCATACGCTCGGCGTGGCTGGCTGGCTGGATGGCTGACGTGGAGAGATTCTCCTGCATCATTCTGGGTATCTCTCCCCCTTTGGGGTTTCTCCCCATTAGTGAACTCTCCTTGGGGCTACTCCCCTTGCTTGCACTACCTCTATATCTCCATCATCGTGACTTTATTTATCTCTCACCATTTGACAAAGGATTAACTCCCCTAACACAACACCCCCTGCCTCAACAGGTTCTGCATGCCCTCTCAGTCTTAGGATTGTTCTATCCTTTGGATCCGTAGAACCGAAATCGTTCTTTGGGCCTTCCTTTAGACCTTATGAAACTGATCCATAGGCCCTTATATGAAAACTCTACCTGCACCTCACAATTGCACCAATGCAAGAGCTTTCATCTCCACATGGCCACCAAACACGACCACAACCCTTTCCTGAAAAGGGAATTTCAGATTTCAAGACTCCCTGAGTCCTGATGTCGAGAGCCTCTGTCTCCTCGATCCTTCGATCTCTGAATTACCAAAACGCTGAAATGGCGCTCAACGGTGATTATCCCCGTAGCCATATCTCAGTCTATGTGATCGCTTTCCCCGTAACCGTATTCTAATTCATGGTTTTAAAATACCAAGAGCCCCGGCTCTTAGTCCTCGGGACAGCCAAAGTGTCGATCCCTGAAATGTCGAAATCCCATTCCCAGCTTTCTCCTGCAAAGCTTCACCTCCCCGGCTCGTCACATTTCACGATTTCAAGACTTCCAATGTCAAAACGTCTGGCCTCTGGTCCTCGGAACTTCCGAAGTTCTAAACCTTGGAATATTGATCCCAAGTATGAACACAGCCCTACTCCTCTCTTATGTCACGTTTCGCGACTTCGGGGTTCTCATCCTCAAAAGTTTGGATTCCTTGTCTTCAGGATTTTTGAAATCCCGATACCCGGTATGCTGAAAACATGAAACTCTATTTCATGGCCTGGCACTATTCCTTCAGCGCTTTCGGGTTATCGTGTTTCAGGTGTTCGTGAATCCTGATGTCCCGATTCTTGACCCTTCGAACTTTCGGTATCCGAAATGCCGAAGTACCGAAGCCTAAAATGTTGGATCTTCCACTCCCAGCTGAGATCAACGGCTCATAGCCTCCCCTGATCCGATGACTCACGTTCTTTCGGGATCTCATCGGTCAAGAATCCCAAATTCTTACCCTTTGCAATCATGGTAGCCGAAATTTAGAAATCCTCCTTTCGGGGATTTCCCAAAACCTTGATCGATTGTCACATGTCCTAATGTTGGATAGTCACAATCCTTTCGGGACTTCGAAATTCATGATTTCTCGAATCCTGTTGCGACCAACTCTTGGTCCTTCAATCTCCCGGTGTCTGAAACCCCGATGGCTCCTGATCTCGGCCACACGTCCTATGAGATGGATGCTCCTGATTCTTTCAGAACTTTGACGAGTCTTCTCCTCTGCTTATGTGAGGTTAACCCATGTGCATCTCCTCCCAGATACGATGGCTATCGGTCCATGCGCCAAGATCTGACAGCTCAAATATGTTCTCTTCCTGAACTCTCCTCCTACTTCTTTCTGGACGTGTAACTTCAACGATCCAGATCTTGTTCTCGACCTAATCCGATGTCAGTTGTGCTCCCCCTTGTGAACTTTTGTTTCTTCCTGATCCTTAGAAGAATTCAACTTATCAAAGGCCTCAGCCTTTGTTCCTTCTATGAAGCCTGTACTCACAGCTTATGTCTGCGTTCTAGAAAATGTTTCCCTCTTGAGTTTCCTTCAAACTCAAGCCCTCCAAAGGTCTCCTTTCAGCCTCTGTGATACTTGCAGGGATATATGCATGAAAGCACTCTCCCTCCTGGGATTTGTTCTCTTTTAATCCTCAAAGGATCCTTCAACCTCTGCACTCCTTGCAGTTGTCACTATTGTGCACAAAAGAACTTTTCCTCCTGAGCTTCTCTTCTCTGAAACCTTGAAAGGTTTTTATGACCTCTGTGATTCCTACAGGGTCTCTACACACATGAAGGTGCTATCTATCCTAAGCTTCTCTGTTTCTCATACCTCTAAGGGACTTAACCCTTTTCTCTCCCTCATATGGAGAATCTGATGCCCTCTTGGTAGTCTCTTTCTCAAGCAACTCCTTGCTGAGTCTGCAGGGTATTCAACAACCCTGTGAAAGTCCTCTTGAAACTTCCTTCTCCCTCAGAATTCTAATAGTTCTTCCTGTGAAAAATGGCACTTACTCAACGCCCTCCTGGTGGAGCTCCTATAGAATCCCTCAGTGGTTATGTTCCCTTCAATGAACTCTAAGAAGAGTTATCCTGTGTGCTATGTGCACTTTCTCAATTCCCTCTTGGTAGAGCTTTCCCAGAATTCCTCAGAATTTGTGTCTTCTCTGAACTCAATATAGAGTTTTTCTCCTCAATGCAACCCGTGCATCTGCTCAATGCCCTCTTGGTAGAGCTCTTTAGAACTCCTCAGAGATTTTGTCTTCTTCTATTCTTTGCTCTTCATAGTCCTACCTCCAAGGTATTCAACAACCTTGAGGCTTCCTTCCTGAGCCTAAAACTTCAGCTTGTGCACCCTCCTGGCATGTCCTTGCCCAAATTCCACAGAATTCAGGAGTGCACTTATGCACTGGCTTTCAGAACCCACAGCGTTCTGTCACACCCTCCTAGAATGAAACCTGAAAGAACCCAACCTAAAATCAAAGAACCTAGCAGACAATGAATTATGTCTGTCCCTACAAAATCACACCTACAACATACATCTACAACATATAATGAACACATGAAAACATTCACACAACACAGAATGACATGCAGGAAAAACTGTTGTTTGTATTAATGTAAAATGCCTCTTTTACAATGTGTTCCTGAGCTCACACTTTGACAGAGTCTCGGCTCTTTCTATCTTCTCTACTCTAACCCTCTCAGATCTATCCTAACTATTCCCACAAAATAAGATCAAAAGATCTTTTACATGAGGGGGCTCTTCGATCTCTTCTATCCATCTCACCTACTCTATTCAATTACATTGAATTTACAATTAATGGTTGTCTAGTCTAGATCGGAGCTAGATCCAGCCTTACAACCATTTAAGGCTATCTTTAATCTAAAGTCTATGCATAGGAATAGCTTCATGGCTCCACGACCTTACATGCATTAATGCAATTACATCAAATTCAAAATTTGAATGTGAGAGGGTTGCACCTATCTCCTCCCACTAAATGAGTGCTTATGCTAAGCTGGCTGGCGCATGGTTGGATTTGAAGAGATGCTTCTGCATCATACTCCTTTGTTGCGAAAAAATCATGAGCTCTGTCTCATGAGCTCTCCAACCTGGCTGTTGAAATCCACCTATATCCCAAATAACTCTTTGGAGTTATCTCTCTACTCCATCTCTCTGTTGCTACTGTTGCTCCTCTATTGTTGTTGTCTCCCTTCTGCTCAGCTTCTCTCCACTAGCAGCTTCCTGTGCTGACTTCAACATCAGCCTCTTGATCTACTCAATCTCTTTGTCCAACTGTGCTCTGGTTGGCTATGTTCATGCAGTCTCCTCGGCTGCAATTATGTCTTCTCATGATGATCTCCCATGCCATCTTCTTCCTCCTCTGTGGCACTAAGTGTCCACTCTACTGCAAAGTTCAGCTTTGCAGTCCTATCACTGAACTGTTGTTCAACTTCTTCTTGTGGTAGTTATGTTGCTGCCATTTCTATTGCTGACATGTCTCCATATTCTACCAGCTGCTCCTTGGGTTGGTATTCTTCTTCATGTTCTGCTGCATACCTCGGTACTGTAGTGATCATCATCCGTTCAGTTCCCTGGCTGAAATTTATGAGCAATTCCTTGGAATGCTCCTCTTTTGCAATATGCATGATTGTCTACTCATGGCAGTCATTTGTTGCCTCTAGATTGTTCAGACAATCCTCCAACATCTCCAGCTCCATCTTCCATGGAGTAATTATCTTACCTCCATGTTCTTCTTCGGTTGTCAGCTTCAGTGCTGCAGCTATCCCCTTTTCAGCTTCCTGGCTGAAGCTATCGAGCCATTCTTATGAATGTTCTTTTTCCTCTTTTTCTTGGGTAGTCTCTAACATCTGCTCCAACTCTTTTCCCATGGCAGTCACAACTGGTTGTCTTTCTGTTGTTGCTTCTTCTGCAATGCATGTTCTGGTGTCAACTGGGCTATGTGGTAGGAATATCTTGATTCCTCCAATCATTACAATATTTCTCTGATCCTCCTTCTCTATCAGTTTTCCTTGCTGATATGAACTCACCTCCTGGCAGTATGGGAGTTCTTTGCTTCCCTCTTGGCAGTCTATGAGATCCTTGGATCCCATCTCATTGCCCACCTGGAAATCTGAATTTTTGGTCCTGCCCTCTTGGAAGTCTGTGAGATCCCACAGTGATCTCATCTCATTGCCCTCCTGGCAATGTGAAATTCCCTCACTGTCCTCTTGACAGTCTATGAGATCCCGCAGCGATCGCAGCTCATTGCCCTCCTAGCAACATGAGTTTTTTGTCCTGCCCTCCTGGAAGTCTTTGAGATCATCTTGTGACCTCTGTTCATCCTCAAAATCACTGAGATTTCTCCCATCCTCTGGTTCACATGCCTAAACCATTTCCTCTTCATCATCCATGAGGATTTCAACATGCCTCAGCCACATTCTCAACAGCCTCCGTTGTCTTCTGTCCAACAATTCCTTGACTGGCCATTTTTCCTTCATCTTCATGGGCCATTCATACACCCATCTTGACTTTGCATCCCGCTGCATCTACAATGCTAGAATTTCCATTCTCGCTCTGATCTCAATGAGCTCTTTGTCTATCACATCCTTGCTCTGCTGATGATGGATCTTCTTTCCATTGTGTGCATGGCCTTCAATAGCCATATCCCTACTCTTGCCTGCCCTTCTGCAAAACTCATTGTTGTAACTTTGCAACTGAGAGCTTCCAGCCTCTTATTACAGTCAACCTGAATGCCTTTTGATTGTTGCGCACCTGCGATAATCTCCACAGAGTCTCAGTGCTCTGTCTCCTTCTACCTATCTCTGCAAGCTGCCTCTGATACCAAATTGATGTGTAGCAGAGTATTCTCTTTCTCTTCTTTCTCCCTCTACCTGAAATATACAAGCAGAGTCAAGCTCTAATACCACACTGATGCAGCACCCCCTACCTCAGTAGGTTCTGCACGACCTCCTGGTCTTAGGATCATTCTATCCTTCGAATCCACAGAACTAAAATGGTTATTTCGACCTTCCTTGAGACCTTATGAAACTGATCCATAGGTCCTTATACAAAAACTCTACCTGCACCTCACAATTGCACCAATGTGAGAGATTTCATCTCCATGCGGCCACCAAACATGACCATGACCCTTTCCCAAAAAGGGAATTTCAGATTTCAGACTCCTTGAGTCCTGATGTCGAGAGCCTCTGTCTCCTCGATCCTATGATCTCTAAATTACAAAAATGTCGAAATGGCGCTCAACGGTGATTAGCGCCCTGACCATATCTCATCCCATGTGACCGCTTTCCTCGTAACCACAGTCTACTTCAAGGTTTTCAAATACCAAGAGCCCCAGCTCTTAGTCCTCGGGACAGCCGAAGTGTCGATCCCCAAAATGTCAAAATCCTGATCCCAACTTTCTCCTCCAAAGCTTCGTCTCCCCAGCTCATCGCGTTTCATGATTTCAGGACTTCCAATGTCAAAATGTCTGGCCTCTGGTCCTTGAAACTTTCGAAGTACTGAACCCCGAAATACTGATCCCAAGTATGACCGCAAGCCTACTCCTCTCTTATGTCGTGTTTCGCAAATTCAGGGTTCTCATCCTCAAAAGTCTATATTCCTTGTCTTTAGGATTTTTGAAATCCCAATACCCGGTATGCCAAAAACCTGTAACTCTGTTTCGTGGCCCGATGATATTCCTTCAGCGCTTTCGGGTTATCATGTTTCAGGTCTTTGCGAATACTGATGTCCCAATTCATGACCCTTCAAACTTTCGGTATCCGAAATGATGAAGTACCAAAGCCCAAAATGCTGGATCTTCTGCTCATGGCTAGGACCAACAGCTCATAGCCTCCCCTAATCCGACGACTCATGTTCTTTCGGGATCTCACGGGTCAAGAATTCTGAATTCTTACCCTTTGCAATCACGGTAGACAAAATTACAAAATCCTCCTTTTGGGGATTTCCTGAAACCTTGATCGATTGCCAAATGTCCTCCTTTTGGAAAGTCACGATCCTTTTGGGAATTTGGAATTCATGATTTCATGAATCCTTCTATGGCCAACTCTTGGTCCTTCAACCTCACGGTGTATGAAACCCCAATGGCTCCTGATCTCAACCACACATCCTCTAAGATGGGCACTCCCGATTGTTTTGGGACTTTGACGATTCTTCTCCTCTACTTATGCAAGGTTAACCCACATGCATCTCCTCCCAGATCTGATGTCTATCAGTCCATGCGCCAAGATCTGGAGGCTTAGATCTATTCTCTTCCTGTGCTCTCCTCCTGTTGCTTCCTGGACGGGCAACTTCGACGGTCCAGATCTTGTCCTCGGCCTAATCCAATGGTAGTTGTGCTCCCCCTTGTGAGCTTCTGTTTCTTCCCGATCCTTAGAATAATTCAACTTATCAAAGGCCTTGGCCTTTTTTCCTGCTATGAAGCCTGTACTCACAACTTCTATTTGCGTTCTATAAAACGCTTTCCCTCCTGAGTTTCCCTTGAACTAAAACCCTCTAAAGGGTCTCCTTTTAGCCTCTGCAAACCTTGAAGGGCTCTGTGCATGAAATTACTCTCCCTCCTGAGCTCTGTTCTCTTTGAATCCTCGAAGGATCCTTTGACCTCCTCACTCCTTGCAGCTATCGCTCTTATGCACAAAAGCACTTTTCCTCCTAAGCTTGTCTTCTCTAAAACCTTGAAAGTTTTTCATGACCTCTATGATTCCTATAGGGTCTCTACACACATGAAGGTGCTATCTGTCTTGAGCTTATCTGTTGCTCGGACCTCTAAGGGACTTAACCCTTTTCTCTCCCTGAGATGGAGAATATGATACCCTCTTGGCAATCTCTTGCTCAAGCAACTCCTTCCTGAGTCTGTAGGGTATTCAGCAACCCTGTGAAGGTCCTCTTGACACTTCCTTCTCCCTCAGAATTCCAATAGTTCTTCCTATGAAAACTGGCACTTACTCAACGCCCTCCTGGCAGAGCTCCTATAGAATCCCTCAATGATTATGTTCCCTTCAATGAACTCTAAACAGATTTCTCCTGTGCGCTCTGTGCACTTCCTCAATGCCCTCCTGGCAGAGCTTTCCTAGAATTCCTCAAAATTTTTATCTTCTCTAAACTCAAGATAGAGTTCTTCTTCTCAATGCAACCTGTGCATCTGCTCAATGCCCTACTGGAAGAGCTCTTCAAAACTCCTCAGAGATTCTGTCTTCTTCTGTGTTTTTCTCTATAGAGTCCTACCTCCAAGGTATTCAACAACCTTGAGTCTTCCTTCCTGAGCCTAAAACTTCAGTTGGTGCACCCTCCTGGCACGTCCTTGCCCAAATTCCGCAGAATTTAGGAGTGCACTTATGCACTGGCTTTCAGAACACACAACATTTTGTCACACCCTCCTGCAATAAAGTCTCAAAAAACCCAACCTGAAATCAAAGAACCTAGAAGACAATGAATTCTTTCTGTCCCTGCAAACACACACCTACATCATACATCTACATCATATAATGAACACATGAAAAAATTCACACAACACAGAATGACATGCAGGAAACACTGTTGTTTGTATTAATGCAAAATGCCTCTTTTACAATGTGTTCTTGAGCTCACACTTTGACAGAGTCTCGGCTCTTCTTAACTTCTCTACTCTAACCCTCTCAGATATCTCCTAACTACTCCCACAAAATAAGATCAAAATATCTTTTACATGAGGGGGATCTTCGAGCTCTTCCCTCCATCTCACCTACTCTATTCAATTACATTAAATTTACAATTAATGGTTGTCTAGTCCAGATCGGAGCTAGATCCAACCTTACAACCATTTAKATCTAAATCCTAYGCATAGGMATACATTAATGCAATTACATCAAATTCAAAATTTGAATGTGAGAGGGTTGTGCCTCTCTCCTCCCACTAAATGCACATGTATGTTGAGCTGGTTGGTGCATGGATGACTTTGAAGCGATGCTCCTGCATCATCCCCCTTTCAATATGTCTCCTCCTAACATTGTTCCTCCTCTAACCAATCATGGGAAAATGAATAGCTCCCCCTATGGGTATGTCTCCCTCTATTTGCATGCTACTGATCTTCCTTTCTAGATTCTCTCTCGCTGATGATTTGCATTCTCTGCAGGATGTAGAGCTAACTATGAAATTTTTCCTTTCCTCTCTTCCAAACTCAGTACTGTTAATTGTCCATTGGTGCTTCCTCATTTAATTCACTGACATATATAAAAAGCATTCAAAATCTGATTTCTTCATTTACTTTTCATGTTCACTTGACCATACTGTCAAATGATTTTGTTCTGATGATATAGATTTTGTTGACAATTTATCTTTCCATGTTATGATATACATTTCATTSCTTGTCTTTCTGTTATCAAATAATTTCAATGATTCCAATTCAAAAWACACTGCTATGAATCATTTTTGACCCATTCTCTATGTACCTGCTAAGCATATCACAAATCCATCTATGTCCATATGTCACAAAATTTCCATAATTCTGCTACTCAATTGTTCACAATGATGACCCATCTGTCACTATACTATTCTGAAGACTTCACCTAAACATCACATATCAAATGTGTCCACTACAAACAAAAATTTGCATGTCTATAAGAACATATACTGAAGATATCTCTTCCTAAAAACAAACATAAACTTCTTCCTGTGTAATTGCAAATTGACACATGTGTGGGAACACTTCTTTCTCAATCGATCAATCTGTAATTTTGTACTTCTTCTATATAACTGATATGAATCTATCTTTGAAAATACCTCATATTGCTCAAAATATGGTTCATTGATCAGTAGTATCTACTATATGAACTCCCCTTGTTCAACATTCATATTTACTAGGAGTCTCCAAGACGAATGTCTCAGAAAAACACCCTCTCTAATTTGGAGTAATATTCATCTTCGTATGGCCCTAGATAGGGTGACACGCAGCGACGCCTTGCCACATGGCTCAGCATCAAGCCACATCTTAAATGGAGAATTAGTGTGGGGTTTAACCCTATAAGTATTTAAGACTTCGCGCATTGGGAGAAGTCGTGGATCAAGTTTAAAAGAGAATTTATAGAAAATCGATGATCTACAGTCAAGATCCATTCAGGGGGATGCAAGAAAGAGGTCAACCATTGGATCAGGAGGAGTTGTGCGAGGTTTAATTGACAAATTCCTTCAAAATTCACCCATTCAGAATTTTTGGTGTGTGGATAAATAGGGACCCCAGAGTCCTGAAGGCTAGAGTGAATCATGGCCATCCAAAATCCAAGGAAATGTGTCAAAATATCATGCACTCCAGTCAACTACTACCTCTGAAGAAGTTAGGAGTGGAGGAACCTCGAAATTCCCGCAGTCTCATAATTCATCTGGGCCATCCATCGAAGAGAAAATGTGTCGATAGATTAAAATATCTAGAGCATAGGTTCTCTAGGAGAATAGAAGGAAGAGAAGTTCGATCTCTCCGAAGTCCCAAAATCTGGAGTAGATATGGACCATTGATCAGGAAGGACACATGGTAGAAGATCTGGAGGTATGGCACTCCAAAGAATATAGAGCAGTTTTATGAAGGTTGTGGAGGCCTGAAAGCTGGAATTAATCCCAACCATCCATTGGAGAGGACGCGTGGTGAAATATCCTGCAACACGGGAACATGGAAATTTGACAGTTTTGTGTCCCTGTGTAGACAGGAAGAAATTCTTTGAAGTCTTGAAGTCATCCTAGACATCAATCTAGGAGGGGACACATGGAGGAAGAATAATAATTTGACATTTCAACGTCAGGAGATATAAACTATTATGTCGTTTGAAGACCAAATAAAATCACTGAAGCTCGAAAGGAATTAATTCGGATCATCCATCAGTCAGATCATTGTGGACCGTCGATCTGAGACTCAACAAAATTACCTTTTCGGAGATCCGGAAGATTTGTGGAAAAATTGTTGTGAAGAAACCGTCGAAGCCTGGAGTGTGAAAAGGGTTGAGAGCCGTAGATCTGGTGGAAGAATAGGAGACGTCAGATCTACCTCTTTTTGGTGATCAACAATTCGCAGGTGTTTTGTATGTGTTGGTGCGATAAAAAATCATTGAAGCTTGGAAAATGTAATTTCAGTCGTCGATCTTGATAGTCGTTAAAGACCGTTGATCTAGAATCTTAGTGTTCGACAACACGTCGAATTTTTTTTGGGAGATAAGAGGATAGAAAAGTCCCAAAGTGCCGACACTTTTGGAGGAAGAAACTTTGGCCCACGGTTTTGGCCCTTGGTCTCCATGGAGGATTTGTAAGCACTCAGGGACTCCTGAAAAAAAAAATCATTCGGGGAGAGGCTTTTAAGGACCTTTGTATTGATATTTTGAGCTCAGAAGGATCCCGTGAGATAATTTTAGCTACTGACTAGAACGATCTTAGACCGGGAGGTCGAGAAAACCTTGGTTGAGGGAGGGGGTTTACATCAATTAAAAAAAGGGAAGGATGACTCTCCCCAAACTTCACCCATATCCATCCTCATGCATGCATTTGTATTCATGCTTAGACCAAGAGCACACAAATTCATTCCGAGTGAAGGAAGAGGAAGAAGAACCAAGGAGAAGAAGTGCACCATGGAAATAATTCGAACCAAAGAATACACCAAGAAATGTTTATATAATCACAAGAACCAAGAACCACACGGCCTCCCCAAATAATCCCATGTAACCACTTTTCTCCATAAAATCAATTATGGGTAAATAAAATAATAATAAAAATAAGTCTTAGCCCCTCAAGCCCCCTCTCTTGTGGAATCATAGCCCCCTATCTCTTTTTTCCTTGTTCATCATGCAAACAGTGGTGTATTTTATTAATGTATATGAATTATTACATTTCCTAGGCACTCTGGCCCCTTTTCAACTTTACCAGCTCACCAGCCTAAGTCACAATTACATAATACATTATAGTTCATAAGGGTTAAAACTGGAATGTTACATCCCCCTCCCCTTATTTTGGCACTATCCTCAATGCACAACACCATTCCAATGTTACTACCATTACAAGTCCAGGCCCTCTGGCCTTAATCCACATAGGAAATCCATCCCAACTCTTATGTACATAGGCACTCTGGCCTAAAATTAAACACGTATCCATGGGAATTCTAACCCAAACATGTATAATGATCTTCATAATTTATAGTTTTGGCAGCAGTTCCAACCAACAAGATCATGTTCCCTCTCATCCCTGCACAACCCAAAGAAAGGAACCCACTTCTCTATCATGCAGTCCCTCATGCTTATCCACTTCTCTCTAGGGCTCCAATGCACTCGACCATGAAGTTTCAGAGTTGCGGCTTCAAGAACTCTAGCTGCAACAAGTCCACTGGACTTTCTTTATTTCATGCCTTCATCATTGAGCTTGATTTCCTTTTGGTGTTCTTTTTCGAGAGCTTCCAAATTCAATAGCCATCATCTCATATGTATTATAAAAATAAAATCATCATGAGATATTTTTATAATAATTTCAATCGTAAATGTAAAATATGTTTTATACAAGAAAATAAATTTTTCCAAAAATGAGCTTTCTTCTCATAATGTTTTTCTCTACAGTTGTAGATATCAATATTCCTTATGGGATTACATACCTTCCATATTCAAGACCATCCTACTTACAATTTTCTCAATTTACATTCAACCAAACAAATTTTCAGTATATCCCATACAATATATATATATATATATATATATATATATATATATATATATTCATGGTAACAATCCAAAACAAATTCACAAAGTGATCTTAGAATTGTTTACAACTGCAATTCAATCACTTCCATTAATACAACTATCAATTGGAATGAACTCATCATTACATACGCATGTGTTATCATCTCGTCTCTTATTTCTTCTATCCAAAGATATTTTTATTACTCTGTCTCCCCCAACAAATCTTTTCTGTAATTTATCATTGTGTAGCTACTTTAACATACAACTTTCTTGATGTAATATCTAACATTTACTAAAGTGTTTTCAACTTTGTGAGTTAGCAATACTCACATCATTTCAGTTGTTAGCATAAGTATTTCTATAATATATACATGCGTTCACCCAAATGTATTCAATAATTCATGTAATATCACTTGTAACAGTTTTTTTAATAGCTCCAAAAATTGATCTTGGAATTGTAAAAACAACAATCCAATCACCTTCAGCTAGTATTCATATTAAATATGATGCATCTATCCGTCATTATGCATTTTCAACACCACATGATTTTCATAATGCAATAATTAATTACTAGATGAAATAACAATCAATGTGCCAATACCCATGGAAACATCTACACAATGCATCCATGCATTGACTACATAATACTACATAACTATGTCATCCATTCCACCATGATGAGTTGGAAGATCTGGCCAATGACTTAACACATCATCCACACACTTCCTACTGCTTTCCTGACTATTTTGATACCTTCCTTTTCCATCCAAACATACCACCAAGAATATAATCCTTAAGTTCTTTTTAGTGTTGGCAAAGAGGTTGCAGTACAAACATCAAATATATAGTAGATACCATTGAGCACTCATATGGAGTTATATCCCTTCCATATCCAACCATATTATGGTCTCACACACAACTATATCTATGAATATTCATTGTTATAGAAGGATTATGTCTCCTGAATTAACTCAGTTATGATCTCATAACCAGACATAACATAATATGCAACCAACAGTTTATCTAAATGCATTCTAGCATCAACAACACTTACATACTCTAGGCCTTTTCCCATTACATATCAATTTAAATATTGAAAATTAACTGAGGGAATTCTTACCTCAATCCCCTTCAACATGTATGAATCAACAAAAACTAAATGCATACCTGCCTAGTTGTTATCAATTGTCTTGTTGCTATCTGACCAACTAATATTTGTAGAAGCTCACAGACTTCCTCCTTCATCACTCTGATCACCATTCCTACCACCCTCATGGGTCTTCACCTAGATGGAAATCATAAGTAACAACAGCATCCACATCTTTGAACCTACTATATAATCCATCATTAGTCATACTCAATCATTATCTCATAATAATAGACTATTCTAATTTCACAAACATGTTATATGCATATCCAAGCATGTACATATGCAAACATTACACATCCATATGCACCAAGAATTCACTGTCATCATGCATACTAATTCATATGTAATTTAAATTCATTTTATACCTCATGCACTCTAGTGCATTTATGTTTTAATTCACTTATTTATTTATCTATTTCTATTGTAGCTAGTTGTCCTTGAACTCCTTCAGATACTTGCTTCCTTGCGTGATCTCATTCTTCTCATCTGCACTATGGTTCCATGGCCTGAACACTTTCCAGCCACATTCCACTTGGCCATTATTTCCCACTTAGTACCATTCCCCAATGGAATTCAATTTTGATTCAGTGACACTTTTCAAGTGCGACAACATTCCAATTTATCTGCATTGGCATCATGCTTCCACTACGAACTCTAATATCGAAAGTGGATTCCTTTCACACTTAATTTTTAAAACTGTCCACCTCTCTTCCTTCAAGGCTAGGAAGTCATACTTTTCCTTTTTATACCCATCCATGACATTTTTAACCTGCTAGCTTCATATCCTATGTGAGGATTATTGCCTTGGTTGTACCTGTACATTTTATTCATATCTTGTAGTTGTTGACAATACTTTTGTTCCACTATTCTTGAGTTCTTTCTCCACCTTCATTAATTTCTCTGTATCTCTTGATTTCCTCATCTAACTTTTGTAAGCTTTGCCATGCCTCCATGACTATAACATATGATACTATTCTTGAATTGATCTGATTATAACTTTGGCATTAACAAAATCTTCAAGAAACCATTTTTTTAGAGTTATACATATCATAAAAATTTGTCAATTAAATTTACTCGTACTTTTTCTGCTTAATTTATGAAGAAAATTATATCAATTATAAAAATTATCCAAAATAAAATGATTCCAGGTCATTCACCTCTATATCATATTTCCAATGACTATAATATTGCCCAAATCAGATATCTGAGATGAAAGTTAGGGCTTCCTAAAAAAAGACTCTTTCAACCCCCTTAACTCATACATAATTTGAATTATGCTCAAGAACTTTCTTCAAACATGTCCCACATGACCATGGCTCGTCACCTTAGGCCAAATCCTTCCTGGTGCTTTTCTGTGCTAGAATTATTATATCTGAGATCATGTGGTTTAAAATCGATCAAGGGATGAAATCGACGGACAACAGGAGCTTCGAGACTCTGGGCTTCGGGAGATCTAGATTGTCCACACTCTCAACCCTTCTGAAGTGCCAAGTCTTCAGACTACAGGATTTGTTGCCATGTATTCTTTCCCAATCAAAAGCTAGGATTTTATTCGTAGCATTGGGCTTCAGGGATTTCCCAAGCACCTCTCCATAGATCTCCCAGAGTGCCAAATTATTGGAGGTCCTCACATTGCTCCACGTATCATCTCTCGATCGATAGTCGAGATTAACTCCGACCTTCTATAATGTCCCCCACCTCTTAGAGAGGTGATGAGGAGACTGAGTGGCCTGGGCATCCCCACTAGGTCATAGTCTCACACTGAGGGGGGGGAAGTCAAGAAGTTAAAAGTTATATTTTTAAGTTGACTTAAGAAAGGAAAAGAATAAAGGAGTAAAAGATAACTCAATAGAATAATAGAAGATTAACCCTGGGAGTTAACCTAACTCAACAGAGAATTAGAAGGAAAAGTATAAGTAAGAGGTTGGGGTGCACCTATTACTCATTTTGCTTTTGGATTAGCATTTTCTATTGCTCTTGAGCATTCAGTTTGGGGGTTTTGCTGTACAAACCCTTGTGAGAAACTCAGTGGTGAAATATCCACTCACCTTGTTCTGCATCTTGGTCTCGGGGATGAAAGACTCCTCCACACCATTCTAGTCTCAGCCCATCTCCATCTAGTGCTTCAGAAGGTAGCAGGTTGTACTGTTCTTGTGTTTCTAGCAAGGGCGTACCATCATCTAGAGGGAGGTTTGATCCAGTTTATCCTGAGGGCTTGGGTCCATTCTGATAGTTGGGTTTTGTTTGCAGGGGTAGGATCATCAGTTTGAGGGATTTTCTGGAGGGTTATCATCATTCTACATTTGTCTGCAGATTGAGACATCTTGGAGCCATATGGGACGTCCTGTGATTCAGTAAAACTAAGATCTAGGGAGATCGACTTGAGATCTGAGTCCGAAACTTCTCCCACGGGATTCTCATAGCCCGATCTATATTCTTGGAGAGTTTCAGAGCATTTGGAGGCCTCCTTCATCAGGTCCGAACCAGCTAGGGTTTCAGTCATCCAGTGGGGCACACTATTCAATGGAGAATTTTAGATCTATAGATATTGTGAGGGATCTTGGAGATTCGGGCACCTGGGTTGTTCTTACCATCACCCGATATATCAGTTGGAATATTTCTTAGGGTGATTGGACACTTTTGGTAGAAGGGCCGAGTTATTGAGGGTTTCAGCCTTCTATTGGAGCGTGGCATTCTTCAGCTGGAGAGTTTTGCATTCAGATTTGCTTGTATTGATCTTCATTTCTTATTCAGCCTTTGGAGGCATATTTTGTATTAGTGAGGGCATTTTGTAGCAGCTCATATCTATTGCTTGTACGACCATCTGAGGTTTATGCTAGATCAGCCATCTATTGTATTGATCTTACATTGCTCATAATAAAAAAGGTCAGATCCTTGCTTGTGCTTCTACATCTTGAATATATTGTGATCTCCATGTGTTGATGAATCATGTATGCACTTAATAACTCAATAAATTAGTAGTAGTTAGTGATTCCAAGAAATAATTTGTCTTGGGATCATTACACCTTCGGAACTTCTCAACTCAAAGTAGCCTGCAACTCAATTTCTCTGGAGTACCAAGTCTATGGACCTTGGGATCTTGTGCCATGTGTATGTTGTAATCAATGGTTGAGATGGACTCCATCCTTCGGGCCTTCATGAGTCCTTGACCCCAACTGTTTATGCCTTGAATCCTCCAGAGTGCTAAGTATTCGAACTATGGGATCTATTTCCATGTTTCCTCTCCCGATCAATGGTGAGGATTTACTCTTCTCTTCAGAGCTTCGTGGGTTTCACGTTCATCACACTTGATTCATTCAGAACGCCGAATTGGCGAACTCCCAGAGTCTTCCTCACTAACTAAGCACGAAGGGGTGCTACATGGAAGAAACATAAGGAACCTACACATGGCCCTATCTTACGGGTGACATGTGACATATACTAAATGGCACTAACGATCTTTGAAAAACATGAGACACAGTGACACATGGAAAGCATCAAGTGTGTCCACGTCACCCTAGGTGATGTCAGCAAGCCATGTCACTCTAGTTCCTCACGACTTCGGGACTTCGAAACTTTCAAACTTCGGGAGACTTGTACACACTACACCACAAATCCCCCGAACGTTGAATTCCTGAATAGGCTTATCTGCGAACACGTGTCCTCAAACATGAACGGTCCAGATTTACTCCAGAGTTTGAGACTTCAGAGGTTTTCTTTTTCGAGAAAATAAAAAACTTCACCAAAATATGTCGATCCCCGACCATCGGTCATAGGAGATTGGATATTTTCTTTGGTTGATATTCAACCCTTCACCAAACTCGTCGATCCACAACCATCGACCATCGGATATTTTTGTTGGTGAACTTCCACATTTAGAATTTTTGACAAAATCCTCGATGAATCTAGGTCGTTGATCTCCTGACCAAGATGATATCAACCATTGGTTTTCTCCAACTCCCCAAACATCCAAAATGAATATGAACCACCCAAAATATGTTGATCCCTGACCATTGGTCATCGACGATCAGATATTTTCTTTGGTCGATCTTCAATCCTTCACTAAACTCATCAATCCACGACCATCGGTCGTCGACTATTTTTGTTGGCAAACTTACACACTTAGATTTTTTGATAAAATCCCCAGTGAATCTAGGTCATTGATCTCCTGGCCAAGATGATCTCGATCGTTGATTTTCTCCAACTCCGTTCAGCATTATAGCGGCCATTAAAACTCAAAGTGTTTTACCTTCTAAGTCTAATTTGGCTCTGTAACTCTGCATATTAAATCCATTAACTTCTTAGACAATCCTGGAATCATTCCAAATCATATCCATTCATGAATTTGGTGGATTTGACTCAAATGTTTCCACCATTTTCCCCCAAATTCACACATACACACACACACAAACACACACTTATAATTTGTGACATCGAATCTTCCCGATTCGTACTTTTTATGGACCATAACAGTATCGTGTTTCAACCAAAAGATATGATACCAATTTTGAATGTACCCAACCTCCCACAGGCCAGGCATGCCATACCAAGAATGCACCTCTTGGCTGATTTTGAATCTCTGATAACAATTAGTTAATAAAGAAGCATGCAATACATAAATGCAATGAATAGAGATCCATGATACAACATAATGCAGTAAAAAATGTTCCATACACAACAAATAACCGACAGATAGGCACATTAAAATACATATCTCAGTGATGATTAAAATACACAGCAGAATATACATTATATAGAAAACACATGACACAAAGCACTTATATTTTCAATTAAAGATTCACCAATTGGTTGCAGACCAAGGACTTTCCTCCCAACCATAGACAATTTTGTTATTTTACTCTCAACAACAGGTCACCCCCAATCCAGGGCTATGAATCCACAAGGACGGGTCCTAGGACAAGTCTAAACACAGAGTAGTTGGCTAACTAGCTCTTAGGTTTCCCAACCTCACAACAAATCCTAATTTCCATCTCTCTTTCCCCCTCAACATGCACAACCCAAAGAAATGAACACCTTTCTCTTCCATTCAATCCCTGAGGCTGTTCCATTTCTCTCCCAGGCTCCAGTGCTGCTAGTCAGGAAATCTCCCTACTGGAAACTCCAAGGATTCTTAGTTGTGGATAGTTCTATATGAACGACCATCAATCTCATAACTAATAGGTCTCTCAGCACTCAAGCTATCAAAGGAATTTCAACACTCACGACAATACAAAGTACACCAACTCTCTTCTACCCAGTCTGCACAACCAAAAGAATGGACCCCCTTCTCTGCCACTCAGTCCCTCAGGATTTTCCATCTCCTTCTAGGGATACAGTGCTTCTAGTCAAGAATCTCCATATTGGGAATCTCAGGATTCACAGTTGTGGACAGTTCTATCTGAACTTCCATCAAGCTCATGCACACACGCATCCATTTCATTCTGGAATTATCAGTAATTATTATATCCATTCATCAATGGTTCTCCTCTTCCTTCCATTGTTTCCATGCTCCTCCCAAGATCATACGAACTAGCAATAGTGAGTGAAGAGGAAAGAAGAACAAGGGAACAAGGGAAAAAAACAAACCAGGGGAAGAAGATGAACAAAAGGGAAGGGTGACTCCCCCAAACTTCAACTAGAGCCATCCTCATGCATCCATTCATATCCATGCTCATACCAAGGGCACACGAATGCATCTCGATTTAATGAAGAGGAAGAAGAACCAGGGAGAAGAAGTGCACCAGGGAAACAAGTTGAACCAAAGAAGCCCCCAAGGAATTTTTATATAATCACAAGAACCAAGAACCATATGGCCTTCCCCAAGAGGCCCATGTAACCACTTTTCTCCATAAAATAAATTATGGGTAAATAAAATAATAATAAAAAGAATACTTAGCCCCCCAATCCCCCTCTCTCGTGGAATCATAGCCCCCTATCTCTTTTGTCCTTGTACGTCATGCAACCAACAGTGTATTTTATTAATGTATATGAAGTATTACATTTCCTAGGCACTTTGGCCCCTTTTTGACTTCACCGGCTCACCAGCCTAAGTCAAAATTACATAATACATTATATTTCATAAGGATTAAAACTAGGATGTTACATTGGGGAGGAGAGGAGGGGATTCTAGAAATTAAGGGAGGTTGTATTGATAGTAATTCCCAATGGGAATTTACCATGAAGAATGAAAGTGAATCCCAATCGGAATAATATTTGGAATAAGCCTAATGAAATATTAAGTTGAATTCTAATGGGCGAGGGGGGAAATGAAAAAGTTAAATTTAAATTTAAATGAAACTAAAATGAAATTAACTAATAAAAATATACATCCTAGGATTTAGGGGAAGAATGGGAAAAACAAAAATAA
>ML824123.1:87123-99130 GCA_009831015.1 Picea engelmannii | reverse complement strand
AACTTCATGATGCGCAAAACATTTTTCCATAAGCCTCTCATCATGATGTAAGTAATTGTTGTGGAGGTAGATCACTAGAAAATTGTTGGTGCAAATGGTTTTAGATTTATTTTATTGGGTGCAGATCATGGAATGTTGGGCATACTAGAGGGTGTGATACTCAAAACTACATATTTACTAAATTTCCAGATTAACATAATAATTTATTGGTGCAAATATATAGAAAGGGTGAAAAGATCTACAAAATTTTTGGTTGTGTAAAAGAGATAGACAAAAAAGGATTAGAAAACAAGAAACCTTAGTTTTATATGAAGCAAATATCTCTAGATATATGTTATTCAGTAATGGAAAAGGAAAGGCTCACATGGTGCATGGTCCATAACAACTCCAACCTTTCTCACATATCTTATTTCCATAATTACTCTAAAAGCCCATTTTACAAGTTCCCATTTCCATCGAAAAAAACTAACCCACCATGCCTTTGACCAACTTTAGCTAGCAGGTGATTTTCACCATGCTCACCCGAAGCATGTGGTTCCTTGAAAAGACCACATAATCACTATGATATACACACATTAAAACTTATGGATCTCAATTGTGCCATAGTGTTTGATCAATATGTCCTTCGTAGTTTTCAAGGACTTTGTCCTTGAAAGGATCCTAAAATTGAACTTCAAAAGGGAAAAAACATATCTTCATTTGACGTAGTGACTCAAGAGATTCACGATTCTATCCCTATAAAGCCCTTATAAGTGACCTTCAACAGATGAAAAAATGAGTGCCTTTGTTGGACATGTTGTCTGCTCCATGGTCTTCCTTTCCCATAAATGATTCCTTATTCTTCTAATTCATACTCCTCTTATTGTTGGTATGCCTTTTTCCAATTCAACACTACATAGGGTTGAGAGAAAACGTTATTTGGGAGTGAAAAATTCTAACAAGCTTCTTCACAAGTTTAAGGGTTGCACACTGACGCAACCTTCCCCACTCCTCGGAGGATGATCGCTCTCACCAGGACCTTCTCTAATCTTTGGCCCGAAGAGATAAATGCCCTTCAGCTCCCTCGTCGGAAGTTCTTTACCCACAACAACTCTCCACTGATCTCCCTTCCAAATAGAGAAATCGGAATTTGTGGTATCGCAAATTCTATGCTCGCGTGTCTTATGCCTCACGAGTCTCCGAACCCCGATAAGGTCAATCGTTGACTTTCTCTTCTTCTACTATCGGAGTTTCGGAACTCGCGGGATTGCGAGTCCTGATGTTCCTGGACTCGGGCTTTAGCTTTCCCCGATCCGCGATGTGATGCCACCTGTACTCCACTTGTTCTCGTGGTCCCACACTGCCACGTCACTATCGGGATATCGCTAATCGTGAATCCGACATGCAAGCGTTCTCTGTCGTCAAGAACCCCGATTCTCCGAACCCCGATATATTGGGATTCCTTGACACGTGTCCCCACGCTCAACGGTTGTGATCCTATCGGGATATCGCGGATCGCGATATCGCCACTCCCGTTCCAACGACTTGGTGCTTCAACTCATGATATGCCGATATGCGATGGCACGTGCAAATCTGATGGTTCCTATGAACCCAGATCAATGACCCTACTTCCTTCTGAGCTTCGAATTTCTAAATGCTCGCACTGTAATCACCGTGAGCTTCGAATTTCTAAATGCTCGCACTGTAATCACCGTGCACCTTTGCAAGATCTGACGGTCCTCGGTTTCTCGTGGAATCTCTCCAGGAGATTTCAACCATCCATCCTTCCTTTGATATTTCCTGCGATATGAATCAAATGCTTCCTCTGTGAAGACTTGTTCAACCACTCGCCAACCTGTGGAGCTTCTCTCGGGCGTTCCACAACAATCCTACAATTCTCCTCCTGTGAACTGTAGGCCTATTCCTCCTGAGCTTGTCTTCGCTTTACAAGTCTTTATGAGGATTTTTTTCACGCACTCCTTGCGGTGACTCTTCGAACACGACTAAGTGTTGAAGCTTCCTCGACTCTGCATGCTCACCTGCAGCAGCAGTCCTAATTCCCTTTCACTCAGAATCACAACTCTGAGTCTTCGTCCAGCTTGCGCACGTCCTGCACGGCTCTGGTGCCAAATCTGCACTTCTGAGAGCTTAGACCAAAATTTTCCTCTACCTGAACCCTATAGTCACGCACTCCTTACGGACAAATTCAACTGCACCCCTTGCAGGGATTCTATGGTCCAATAGAGAGAAACAATTGAAACTAATTTCTTACTCTCACAGATTTCAATCCAACTATGAAATCACATACATAGCATCTCAAAGAAAATGTATAACAGAAAACAAACATTCATGAGCACATAATCAACACACACAGAGAAACAACACCAGCCATGAAATTGAATCAAATACTCTCTTCTATTAATTCAAAAATGTGTGTACATGGGTGTTCTTCACAAATTCTCTGCTTTCTCCTTCTCTTGCTCCTGAATGCTGCTAATTTCTGAATTATTTTACAATGTACAAGTGAGGGTGTCTATATCCGTTTTCCCTCTTGGATTCTAAAGCTATCAAATCTACAATTAAATTTCTATCTACCTGCATTAAATCTATTTAATGCCTCCTATCTACTAAGGACGAGAGATTAAAGGCTCAAGGTCCCCTTTACAATACAAGTGCGCTTCTTTATAAATGACTTCATTTAAAGGACGACACAATATTTCCAAAGTATTTCAAAATGCATGCTGGCGTTGTCCAGCTGTTTCCTCTCGATGTGCTGGCTCGCTTGATGAGTGAGCGATGCTCCTACATCATACTCCCTCGCTTGAAAAATTTCATGGGCTCTTGTCCATGAGCTCCTGCATGGTTTATCCATGCTTCTGTATGGCTGCTTTGCTTTCCCAGCTGGCATCCTCCACTGGGTTATTCTTCCACTTGACCAGATATTCAAAATACTTCTTTCACCTGGTCTTTTTTCCCACTCGTTTATCCAGTATGCACTCCATCTGTGGTTTCTCTGCAACTGGTAATTGCTTCTGCCACTGGACCACTGGTTCCTCAATTCTAGTCTCTGCTTCTCCAGCCTTGTATGGGTATAAATCCGAAACGTTAAATATCAGAGATATCCCGATATCATCCGACAACTCAATCTCATAAGCATTCTCGCCAAATTTCTTCAGGACTCTGCATGGTCCGATTTTCTTCATCTTGAGTTTATTGTATGTTCCCCTTGGGAACCTTTCCTTCCTCAAATGTGCCAGAACAAGATCTCCAACTTCAAACTGAAGTTGCCTCCAATGTTGATCTGCTCTGCGCTTATATTCTTGATTTGAATCAATCAATATTTGCTTCACCTGACTGTGAAGTTCCTGCATTGCTTCAGCGAATTCTTCTACACTAGCACTGCTAGTCGTAGTCTTCTCTGAATCTCACAATTCAGAAACTCCCCTCAGTTGTGTCCCATACACAATATGAAATGGACTCTTTCTTGTGCTCCGATTCACCGAATCATTGTACGCAAACTCTGCCTGTGGCAATATGTTGTCCCAGCTGCTATGGTGTTCTGTCACCAAGCTCCTCAGCAAGTCTCCAAGACTTCTGTTGACCACCTCGGTTTGTCCATCTGTCTGCGGATGGTAAGCTGAAATAAAAGCCAAATTAGTCCCTATCTTTTTCCATAGCATCCTCCAAAAATGACCTATGAATTTGGTATCCTTGTCCGAGACGATGCTTCTCGGTAATCCATGGAGTCTAACAACCTCTTTGAAAAACAAGTTGGTGATGTGCGTCGCATCGCTGGTCTTCTGGCATGGAATAAAATGCGCCATCTTCGAAAACCTGTCAACCACCACAAAGATGGCATCAACCCCTCTCTGTGTTCTCGGCAATCCCAGTATGAAATCCATGCTGATCGCATCCCACAGCCTCTCTGGTATGGGTAATGGCTGATAAAGACCCGCATTCTGCTTCCGGCCCTTCGAATGTTGACAAATTCGACACCTGTCGACAAACCTCTTGACATCAGTTCGCATCCCTGGCCAAAAATATGATTCGCTTAGCTTCGTGAATGTTTTGTCGTGATCGAAGTGTCCTGCTAAGCCTCCACTATGCTTTTCTTTTAGCAGATTCTCCCTCATGGAGAAATTCGGAATACACAGCTGATTGCCTCTGAACAACAATCCATCCTGGATCATGTAATCTATCCATGGGCTCCGATCTCTGAGAACTGGATTCTCAGCTGCCTCGTATGCCTCTCCGAAATCCGCATCACCTGCATACATGTCCTTGAGATTTTCAAAACCCAATGTTTTGATTCGGAACTCCTGTAGTAATAAACATTTTCTGCTCAAAGCATCAGCCACTTTGTTAGCAGTTCCTAAAATGTCTTTGATTACAAATGTGAAACTCTACATGTACTCTACCCATTTTGCATGCTTCTGGTTCAACTTCTCCTGTTGACTCACAAACTACAATGCATGATTGTCACTATACAATACAAATTCTTTTGGGATAAAATAATGCCTCCACTTCTTTAATGCCTGTATGATGGCATAAAACTCTTTATCGTACGTGGAGTACTTCAACTTTGCTTCATCCAGCTTCTCACTGGAATATGCAACTGGTCTGTCCTCCTGACTCAAGACTGCTCCTATGGCATATCCTCTTGCATCACATTTCACCTGAAATGTTTTCCAAAAGCCTGGTAACACCAACACTGGTTGCTCTGTGATCTTCCGCTTCAACAAATTGAAGCTCTTTTCAGCCTCCGCTGTCCAGTGAAAAGACTCGTGTCGCTTCTTCACTGTGTCCATCATTGCGATGCTAATTCCACTAAAATTTCTAATGAATTTCCTGTAGAAACTAGCCAGTCCATGGAAACTTCTCACCTTGAAAACATTTCTCGGTGATGGCCAATTTTTGATCACTTCTACCTTCTCTGGATCCATATTCAACTCATTCGCTGAGATAACAAAACCCAAATAAATGAGCTCTGTCTGCATAAATGAAGACTTCTTCATATTGATCAACAACTTCTCCTGTTGTAGCTTCCTCATCACAATGGCCAAATGTTTCAAATGTTCAGCCTTCGTCTTACTGAAAATCAGTATATCGTCCAGATATATGACTACAAACATCCCGATGAATTCCCTCAGGACTTCATTCATCAGTCTCATGAATGTGCTCGGCGCATTTGTCAAGCCAAATGACATGAACAACCATTCATACAAACCTTCATTCGTCTTGAATGCTGTTTTCCATTCATCACCTTCCCTCATGTGAATCTGGTGATATCCACTTTTCAGATCAATTTTTGAAAAATAATTTGCCCCACTCAGGCAATCCATCAGATCATCCATTCTCGGCAGTGGAAATCTGTACCTGATGGTGATTTTATTAATCGCTCTGGAGTCTGTACACATCCTCCATCCTCCATCCTTCTTTGGACTTAGTACTGTCGGAACAACACACAGACTTAAACTTTCCCTGATCAATCCTTTATCCAATAAATCCTGGACCTGGTTCTTGACCTCCTCATTCTCTTAAGGCATCAATCTGTACGCAGCCTTATTTGACAAACTGCTTCCTGGTATGAGATCAATGTGGTGACTTATACTCCTCATCGGTGGCAACGATCGAGGTAATTCGTCCACGATGATGTCAGCGAACTCTCCCAGCAGTTCCTGAATCTCATCCGGTAAGTCATCCACTCTTGTGCTAGTTAGGACAATTCTCAGTTTCCTGACCACAAAGAATTGTGGATCTTCCCTCTTCTCTATCTCTGTGAGAAGCTCCTTCCCACTCATGAGAAGTATGGTATTGCTTACTTCCGATTTTATCTCTTTATCCTTTATCGGAAGAAACTTATGGGTTCTCCCATTCTTCTCCAGTGTATAGGTGTTCATCTTCCCATCATGAATCACATTTCGGTCATATTGCCATGGTCTACCCAACAATACATGACATACGTCCATGGGAATAACATCACACAATATTTTATCATTATACCCACCTATTTTGAATTCAACCAAGCATTGTTTAGTGACACTCACCTGATTTCCTTTCTGTAGCCATGAGACTTTGTATGGACTCGGATGATTAGTCATTTCCAGCTCCAACTTTTCCACCATCTCGGTTGAAACAAGATTATCGGTGCTTCCGATGTCCACAATAACCTTGCATTTCCTGTCCTTGGTTGTGCAAGCTGTCCTGAATAGTCTGCTCCTCTGCACTGAGCTTTCCACCTCTTTCTCAGGTGTCAAAAGAACTTTATGCATCCCAAGCAATCTTTCGTTGTCTACATCTTCGTTCTCAGCATCACGCCTCTGCGCCTCAGTGATGTGAGTTTCCCCTCCGACTTGTTTTTTCTCTGGACACTCGAATGACTTGTGCCCATTCTTCCCACATGTAAAACATGTGATTACTCCACCTCTTCCTCTACCTCGACCTCTAGTACGAGGAAGAGTGTTTGCATTAGCATATTCTCCTCGCTGATCATTCTGTTTTCCTCTCGGTTCAACATATGGCTTCCTCTGTGAGGTTCCGCCTTTCTCAACCTTGCCCTGAGGTTTCTTCCATTCCTCCTTGGGCTTCTGAAATTTCTCTTGGGAAACTGCTTTGCCTCTAGGCTGACTCATGCCTCACCCTCGCTGACCTTGCTTGCGGCTCAACTTCTCCTCGGCTTTCAGAGCCATCTGGTAAGCATCCTCAACCGTTCTGATGGTCGCCATGCTTAATTCATCCTGAATGTCATATCTCAGACCATTCAGATATCTCGCCACCTTCTCATCATCGCTCTCCTGATGACCTGCTCGGATGTTGAGCTTATAAAACTCTTCGGTGTACTCCTTCACCGTCATCAACTTCTGTCTCAGGTTCTGCATTCGCCTGAACAGTGTGATCTGGTAATCCCATGGGATGAACTTTTCTTTCATCTTAGCAATCATTCGATCCCATCTTTTGATATTTTGCTTACCTTTGGAACGTCTGTATGCTTGTAGCTCGTCCCACCATAATGCTGCGTGTCCTCTCAACTTAGTGATAGCATGCCTTATCTTCTTATCCTCTTCGATATCTTCATAGTCGAAGTAGGTGTCAAGAGCTCTGATACAGTCCAGCAACTCTTCTGCATCCAGGCTTCCTTCGTAAGCTGGAATATCCATTTTGGTCTTGGAACTCATCCCGACGATAGCTTTTATCAATCGCTCCGTTGATGCATCCTCTGTTGTGACCTCTTCTTCATGTCCAACTTCTTCTTCAACTTTGGAATCGCTAAGATCCCCAGCACCAGCTCCCCATCTTTGTGATGTCTCCATCTCCTCAAGCCTTGCTCAGAGATCTCTCATCTGTCGTTCCATCTCTGCATTTCCTGTCGGCCTACCTCTTCTTCACGCATCCCTGTCTTCTGGACCAGGTGACTGCCTTTCTCTCCTGGGTGGCATGGTGAATTCTCTTCTCTGCTACAAAAAGCAAAGAAATCCCGCTCTAATACCACTTTGACGCAACCTTCCCCACTCCTCGAAGGATGATTTCTCTCACCAGGACCTTCTCTAATCTTTGGCCCGAAGAGCTAAATTCCCTTCAACTCCCTCGTCGGAAGTTCTTTACCCACAATAACTCTCCACTGATCTCCCTTCCAAATCGGGAAATCAGAATTCGTGGTATCGCGAATTCTATGCTCATGTGCCTTATGCCTCATGAGTCTCCGAACCCTGATATGGTCAATCGTTGTCTTTCTCTTCTTCTACTATCGGAGTTTCAGAACTCGCAGGATCGCGAGTCTTGATGTTCCTGGACTCGGGCTTTAGCTTTCCCCAATCCCCGATGTGATGCCACCTGTACTCCACTTGTTCTCATGGTCCCACACTACCATGTCACTATCGAGATATCGCTAATCACGAATCCGACATGCAAGCGTTCTCTGTCGTCAAGAACCCTGATTCTCCGAACCCCGATATATTGGGATTCCTTGACACGTGTCCCCATGCTCAACGGTTGTGATCCTATCGGGATATCGCGGATCGTGATATCGCCACTCCCGTTCCAATGGCTTGGTTCTTCAACTCACGAGATGCCGATATGCGATGGCACGTGAAAATCTGATGGTTCCTATGAACCCAGATCAACGACCCTACTTCCTTCTGAGCTTCGAATTTCTAAATGCTCGCACTGTAATCACCGCGCACCTTTGCAAGATCTGACGGTCCTCGGTTTCTCATGGAATCTCTCCAGGAGATTTCAACCGTCCATCCTTCCTCCGTGAAGACTTGTTCAACCACTCGCCAACCTGTGGATCTTCTCTCGGGCGTTCCACAACAATCCTGCAAATCTCCTCCCGCAAACTGTAGGCCTGTTCCACCTGAGCTTGTCTTCACTTTACAAGTCTTTATGAGGATTTTTTGCACGCACTCCTTGTGGCGACTCTTCGAACACGACTAAGTGTTGAAGCTTCCTCGACTCTTCGCGCTCACCTGCAACAGCAGTCCTAATTCCCTTTTTCTCAGAATCGCAACTCTGAGTCTTCGTCCAGCCTGCGCACGTCTTGCACGGCTCCGGTGCCAAATCTGCACTTCTGAGAGCTTAGAACAAAAGTTTCCTCTACCTGAACCCTGCAGTCACGCACTCCTTGCGGACAAATTCAACTGCACCCCTTGCAGGAATTCTATGGTCCAATATAGAGAAACAATTGAAACTAATTTCTTACTCTCACGGATTTCAATCCAACTATGAAATCACATACATAGGATCTCAAAGCAAATGTATAACAGAAAACAAACATTCATGAGCACATAATCAACACACACAGAGAAAAAACACCATCCATGAAATTGAATCAAAGACTCTCTTCTATTAATTCAAAAACATCTGTACATGGGTGTTATTCACAAATTCTCTTCTTGCTCCTTCTCTTGCTCCTGAATGCTGCTAATTTCTGAATTATTTTACAATGTACAAGTGAGAGTGTCTATATCCGTTTTCCCTCTTGGATTCTAAAGCTATCAAATCTACAATTAAATTTCTATCTACCTGCATTAAATCTATTTAATGCCTCCTATCTACTAAGGACGAGAGCTTAAAGGCTCAAGGTCCCCTTTACAATACAAGTGCGCTTCTTTATAAATGACTTCATTTAAAGGACGACGCAATATTTCCAAAGTATTTCAAAATGCATGCTGGCGTTGTCCAACTGTTTCCTCTCGATGTGCTGGCTCACTTGATGAGTGAGCGATGCTCCTGCATCACACACCTGCAAGTTCCATTGTTCATTCTTTCAATAGTTTAATTTACCCCTTGAATCATCTGAGAATATTTTCTATGTAGTTGACATATTTTCCATGTAGTGAGCAAATTTTCCATGTGGTTGCTTGAAATCAATTGAGTGCTTTCATGACAATATTCCTTAGGGAATTTGAGATATTCAAACAAATTGGTGACATTCTACAAATTTTCCACATGGAGGAGGTTTCTTTCTTGGAGAATGCCCTTCTTTGGATGAAAATTTGGCATTTGGTAGGAGCGTGTTGAAACCTAGAAAATGTGTGGTATCTTTGATGCTTGCATAGAGGAATGGAGTTGACTTGGGCACACTTGAGTTGCAACAATGTTCATGCAAGGGGAGTGGACCCAATGGATTACATGGGAGTTTTGTTGGGCATCATGGATAGGTCTCTAGTACATTCCCATAATAGGGAGAGGGAAATAATATATTATATACATAAACCTTGCTCCTTAGGTTGAAATGTGATAAACACATCCTCAAACCATAACATGTGAACATGGATGGTTTGTGATTCCTTAACCATAATCAAAGATTGAAAATAAGTGTCTTACGATATTATTAAATATTATTGAGATCAAGATCCTTGAACAAGTACTTAAACCAACAAACATGGACTTTTTATAGGGAACTACTACATATGGGTGGATTATTCCACGAAAATTTTCCATGCTTCCACTAGTTTCATCATTTTTTTAAACAGGGCAGAATTTTCATCGATATTGCCACCGAATCCTACAATTTTAGGATGTGATCACCAATTTTAGGATGTGTTATGCCTCCAGTGGACCTTGTTTGACCATAGAGATACTTTCTAATGCCCAAATCATTTGGTAGAAGTGGGTGTTGTTGCAGGGATGGAGGTGATTACTTCAATGGATTACTTCAACCTCCTGCAACTCTATTTTCCACTTGTAGTTGACTAGTAGAGAATAAACTAGTTCAAACAGGAAGAAAAAATTAGAGAAAACCCACAGAAAATTGCTTCCATAGGCCAACTGGCACAATCTTCCCTTGACTTGCGATCCATGCCAAAATCATGAGTTTGACTTGTGTTGACTAAGTCAAACTTGGTTAATGTGAGTTTGAATCGGTGACCTTTGGATCGGCTTGTTAAATAACTCTTTAACCAAAAATATCATAGATCTCCCATATTTTTGTAAATTGTATCTGTTGAAGGCAGTAGCTTTTGATGTTTGTTTGAACAAAATGACACTTGTTATGGGAGAGCCTCGAGGAAGTATCGAAGTATGTGTATACATTGAGAACTTGTTTTCACAAAATTAGGATAATATGGAGAAGATTGGCCATACTCATCCAGTTGTCATGTCCAGAGAATTGAAAAATAAAAATTTTTGTCGAGTCCTATATTGTATACTAGGAAAACCATTAACAATAGTGACGCATTACAATCCATTTTCTGATTTAAAATATGTTCAAGTTTTCTTCTTTTATTGATTAGTTTGGTTGTGGATGCTAGTTTGGAAAAAATAAGAATTCTTCTCAAAGAGTAGTTCAAAATTTGAAAAGGGTAGTTATCTCCTTGAGATAGTGAGAATTTATTTGATGTCAACTGATAAATATGAATGTTTCAATAGTCCCTTAATCTTATTCTAGGTGCAACAATTGTTAATCTTGCACCTCCATGATTCCAAAACATCATTGGGATCCAATAGTGTCATTTCCATTGTAATTTGTATCCTCAGAAGCTGTAGTATTCCCCTTGGTAGACCAAATTCTTCCTTTGATCCCACAGGTAGAACATATTATGCCTTTGTAAATCCCCTTGATAGACCAGAAGCTGTAGTTTTCTTCTAAGAGGTCATATGTTCAAATCCAGAGGGGGCCAGTAGGGTATGTATACCTCCATAGACTTTACCAGTAAAATTGTTGGGTGGAGGGGGTCTCATACACCAATTTGGTGTCTGGTTTGGCTGTGACCTTAAAAATAGATTATTATTATTATTATTACTAATAAAAGGAGACAGAAAATAGAACCCCTCAATCAACACAACCATGCCCCATATCCCTTATTTTGACAAGATCTTTGACAATTTATTGATCTTCAGAGATTCTCTGTCCAACCCCATAATTTCTTTTGATCTTGCCAAGAATCTTTACTCCATCATGTTAGGAAGTCCTTATTCTCATCTACCAGTCATCATTAGTTTTTTTTCTAGCATTTAATGAGTGCTCCTTGACTAATCATATTTATCTTTCTTAGAACTATAAATACTAATCTCCCAATCACCCTCACTTCAATGCCGAAGTTAGATACATCATTATGAATCACTACACCAAGCCTTACTGATCCATGTTGATCATAAGTAATGCCAAAGTCATCAGGCCATCGTCTCATTCTAGATCACTAATAACCCTATCACTGCCTAGCATTACAAGTTCATAATTTGTTGTAACAAATCATTGCCACCCAGGTTCTACTCTCATCAAGTTCAACTCCTCGTCACCCACAACTTCCCATCATACTAAGCAGTTAATCCAGTGTCATCTCTTCTTTCATACATTTTTGTTGTAGGTTGCCCTGTTGGGTCCCTTGAACCAACTATTTGTACAATATTCTTTGACTCATTTCTATTAGGTCCTTCATGGTGATGTTAACTTCTTTTTCATTTTTTGAAGCCATCATCTATCTTAGAAAATAATGCCCATGTTGGTGTCTATGTATCTTTTGATCCCAATAGCTTGAAGCAAGATGCCAAACATTTTTTGAGGACAGAAAATAAAATCTCGAAAAGA
>ML824123.1:19050-32214 GCA_009831015.1 Picea engelmannii | reverse complement strand
GTTGCATTGGATTAAGAGCACTGGGTTTAAGCTAGTGGGGCCCCTACACTATAATTTTGTCGACCGAAAAACCATTTGTTGGAGTATCTCTCACACTAGGGTTTTGGTCAATGAGGCATAGTGCAATTTCTGAAGATGAGGTCGATTTTCAAGAACATTCTGTCGGGTATTTTTGGATAGTGTAGTTGCATGGGCCTTGGCCAAATAGACTCACGGGAGCTTAAAAAACTTTGTTATGCTGCTTGGTTTGGATTTTATGCCCCCAGACCAAATTGGACACATGTCCTTGAATGGATTGAGGAGGCGAGTGGCAACTATCGATAAAACTGGCATGAATTTAGGTGTATACAAAAGTAGAGTGGTTTAAGGTTTCTAAAAATACTTGCAGGAGATTACAAAAGTCTGTTATGATACTCAGTTTGGATTTTATGCCCCTAGACCAAATTGGCCACATATCCTTGAATGGCTTGAGGAGGCGAGTTGCAACTTACGATAAAACTCAAAGAGGGACTTTGATGCACAAATCGTCAATTGCATTGGATTTAGAGCACCAAATTTCAGCTAGTGGGGCTGCTACAATATCATTCTATCAAAAAAAGAACCATTTGTTGGAGTATCTCGGACATTAGGGTTTTGGTCAATGAGGAATAGTGCAATTTCTGAAGATGAGGTCGATTTTCAAAAACACTATGCCGACGTTTTTGGCTAGTGTAGTTGCATGGACCTTGTCCAAACAAAGTTGTGGGAGCTTACATAACTCTGTTATGCTGCTCGGTTTGGATTTTATGCCCCTGGACCAAATTGGCCACATATCCTTGAATGGCTTGAGGAGGCGAGTTGCAACTATTGATAAAAATCAAACCAAGACTTAGATGCATGAACCATCAATTGCATTGGATCCGGAGCACTTGGTTTCAACTATTGGGTCTCCTACCCTATCATTCTGTTGGCCAAAAAACAATTTGTTGGAGTATCTCCAACACTAGGGTTTTGGTCAATGAGGCATAGTGCAATTTATGAAGAGGAGGTCGATTTTCAAGAACATTGTGTCGGGTATTTTTGGCTAGTGTACTCATGTGGGCCTTGCCCAAATAGACTTGTAGGAGCTTATGGAAGTCTATTATGCTACTCGGTTTGGATTTTATGCCCCTGTACCAAATTGACCACATGTCCCAAAATGGCTTGAGGAGGTGAGTTGAAACTCTCGATAAAACTCAAACCGAGACTCAAATGCATGAACCGTTAGTTGCATTGGATTAAGATAACTGGGTTTCAACTAGTGGCCCCCTACGCTATCAGTCCGTTGACTGAAAAACCATTTATTGGAGTATCTCTAGCACTAGGGTTTTGGTCAATGAGGCATAGTGCAATTTCTTAAGATGAGTTCGATTTTTCAAGAACACTCTGTAGAGCATTTTTTTCTAGTGTAGTCACATGGGAATTGGCCAAGCATACTTATGGGAGCTTAAGAAACTCCATTATGCTGCTCGGTTTGGATTTGATTCCCCAGGACCAAATTGGCCACATGTCCTTGAATGGCCTGAAGAGACAAGTTGCAACTATTGATAAAACTCAAACCGAGACTCAGATGGATGAACCGTCAGTTTCATTGGATCTGGAGCACCAGGTTTCAGCTACTGGAGCTCTTACACTATCATTCCATCAATTGGAAAACCATTTGTTGGAGTATCTCTTACACTAGGGTTTTGGTCAATGAGGAATAATGCAATTTATGAAGATGAGGTCGATTTTCAAGATCACTCTATAGGCCATTTTTGGCCATGGTATTGGTATTGGTATGGTATTGGTATGGTATGGTATTGTATTGGTTTTGGTATTGGTATGGTATTGGTATGCATATCATTGTGAATGCATACCATTGTGGTATGCAATGGTATTGATATTGGTATGCAACGATATTGGTATGCAATGGTATGGTATTGGTATTGGTATTGGAAATGTTATTGGTATGGTATGGTATAGTACTTGCAATGGTATTGGTATTGTCAATGCATACCATTGCAATGCAATGGTATGCAATATTGGTATTGGTATTGGTATGCAATGGTATTGGTATGTAATCGTATGGTATTGGTATGGTATTAGTATTGGTATTGGTATTGGTATGGTATTGGTATGCATATCATTGCCAATGCATACCATTTCCATGCAATGTTATTGGTATTGGTATGCAATGGTACGATATTGGTATGGTATTGGTATTGTTATTGGTATGAAATGGTATGGTATTGGTATTGGTATGTTACTGATATGGTATGGTATGGTATTGTATTAGTATGGTATTGGTATGGTATGGTATGGTATTGATATTGGCATGGTATTGGTATGGTATTTGTTTTGGTATGTTATTGGTATTGGTATTCAATGGTATTGGTATTGGTATTGGCAATGCATATTGGTATTGGTTTTGGTATGGTATTGGCATTGGTATGGTATTGGTATGCATATCATTACCAATGCATACCATTGTAGTGCAATGGTATGCAATGGTATTGGTATTGGTACACAATGGTATGGTATTGGTATGGTAGTGGTATTGGTATTGTTATTGGTATTCAATGKTATGATATTGGTATGGTATGTTATGGTATTGTATTAGTATGGTATTGGTATGGTATGGTATGGTATGGTATTGGTATGATATTGGTATTGGTATTGGTATGCAATGGTATTGGTATTGGTTTTATTGGTATGAAATGGTATTGGCAATGGTATTGGTATTGGTTTTATTGGTATGAAATGGTATTGGCAATGGTATTGGTATGTTAATGGTATGGTATGGTATGGTATGGTATGGTATTGTATTAGTATGGTATTGGTATGGTATTGGTATTGGAATTGGTATGGTATTGGTATTGGTATTGGTATTGGTATGTAATGGTATTTGCTATATTTGTATGCAATGGTATTGACAATGGTATTGATATTGGTATTGGCAAGGCATAAGGGTATTGCCAATGCATATTGGTATTGGTATTGGTATGGTATTGGTATGCATATCATTGCCATGCAATGGTATGAAATGGTATTGGTATTGGTACGCAATGGTATGGTATTGGTATGGTAGTGGTATTGGTATTATTATTGGTATTCAATGGTATGGTATTGGTATTGGTATTGGTATTGGTATTGGTATTGGTATGGTATGGTATTGGTATTGGTATCAATATGGTATGGTATGGTATTTGTATTGGTATTGGTATGCAATGGTATTGGCTGTATTGGTATGCAATGGTATTGGTATTGGCAAGGCATAAGGGTATTGGCAAGGCATAAGGGTATTGGAAATGCATATTGGTATTGGTATTGGTATAGTATTCATATGGTATTGGTATTGGTATTGGTATGGTACGATATTGGTATGGAATGGTATTGGTATTGGTATGGTATTGGTATGGTATAGTATTGGTATGGTTTTGGAATTGGTATGGTATTGGTATGGTATTGGCATTGGTATTGGTATTGGCATTGGTGTTGGTATGGTATTGGTATTGGTATGGTATTGGTATGCATATCATTTCCAATACATACCATTTCCATGCAATGGTATTGGTATTGGTATGCAATGGTATGGTATTGGTATTGGTATGGTATTGTTATTGGTATGCAATGGTATGGTATTGGTATTGGTAACGGTATTGGTATTGGTATGGTATAGTATGGTATTGGTATGGTATGGTATGGTATTGGTGTGGTATTGGTATTGTTATTGGTATTGGTATTCTTGGGATTTGCAAGAGAGAATTTAGCACAATGGCAATATTATGTGGAACTTTATCTCATATTCATGTAAGGATTAGGGATGAGAAATATAGTTTGGTTTGGTCCAAGAATCCTATTCTAAGATAATAGATTGCAAATCTATGGTACAATACTATGTTATGTAATGCATAACAAGACAAAATAATTGTGGTGGAATCCCCTTTGGAATATTAGAGCTCCTATGAAGACACATGTTTATATGTGGTTGGTGTTGAGAGACAAGTTACTTCTTTGATATCATTTGCAAAGGAGAAGTAACCAAGGGCCTGACATGTGTTCACTTTGTAAGATGGATGATGAAGTTATCACCCATATATTAGTGAAAAACAACCATGTTAGATAAGGTCCAAGGGAACGAAGGCCTTATGAATGTTGGATGAGAATCCAACTTATCCAAATAGTAGGAAAATATAAATAAATTAAACAAAAGGGGAAAATACCTTCTAGGCAAACCATGTTTGTTATCAGGAGCCACAAAACAAGGGATAGTATTTACAAAATCCATAAATTGCAAGGAACATTCCACAAGTTTATAATATTCAAAGGAAATAAAGGACAAGGATGCCCAAACAAGGAGCCATTGACAAAAACTAGTGAAAAACAAAGGCAAGGGATCCTTCAGTACTATTGATACCTCGTTCTCCATCAATATTACAAAGTTGATCCACTTTTTATTTTGTAACATTTCTTTTTCAAAATGAGTTGGATGTCGACCATATTAGATGGACTAGTTCAAATAATAAATATGTAATCATTTACTTTTTCTAGGAAATAAAAAAAATAAAAATTCACATAATAAATATACTTACAAAGGTGTTGATCAAGGTTTGTAAACCTTTTTGGCCCCTATGATGTGTGGCTTGGAGTTTTGAAAGTGTAGCTTTGGAGGCTTTGTCCTAAAACATAGATTAAGTCAATTGAACTATGTAAAAATAAAATATAAAAATCATTTAAGAAATTTGATATAATATTATGAGAAAATTGAAATACTTGGATACTCTCCTCACTAGAATTCCTCCATGCATCCGAATTCTCATATGAATTTACAAGTTCTTTCCATACTTTATACTGACATCAATTGGCAGCCTTAGCTCGGGTGGGAGTTTTTTTTATCTTCTTTGTTTGGTTGCACCTAAATCTCTTGCAATTCTAAGACATTTGACTTTTCACCCTTTTTATTGACCAACCTACACCAAATTCAAACTCCATGTCATGAATTACAACTTTATGCAGGTGCATTGGTATCTTTGAGATTGAAAAATGGAGATGGTCTTTGAACCGTTGAAGGCATGATTCCTTCAAACTGTTCACAAAAACCTTCCCGACATCTGACATTCTGATTTCGCCTGAAACTATGTTGTATTCTATCCTTGTATCATAGTTCCCAATGCAAGTTCCAAAACATGGCATGGTGGACAAAGTTTGGGTCCCAGGAGTGGCTTCGACATTGGAGGTCTCAACTCTCTGTTCCATATTCTTAGAGGTCATTATATATGATTTCCTCCTTGATTTTCTGCTCGATCCAAGAGTGGTTGGGGAATCAATTGATTTCCTTTCACAGGGTTGATTTGCTTGCAATGTCTCAGAGGTCTTAGTGGATCATTTTTCTATGTATTTTGCAAGCGTTTTCAAGTCTAAACCGTTAATTTTTTTTATGGCCTCTATCCCCAATATCGAAGCCAATGCATCTTTCTCCTGGTCAGTCTCATGTCCCTAGATATATAAACTAATTTTTTTGTGTTAAAATTTTCAATAAAAAAGAAATAACTAAAAATAAAGTAAAAAAATGAGACAATTAAAAATCTATAAATTGAGAAGGACTTACCTCATTATGGATAGAATTTGTTTCCTTCCCTCTACTTGAAATTTTAAGCAAGCTAGGGAAAATCCCTACTATCAGGATTTGGGAAAGTGGACTTGGTGACGATTTTGGAAGGTGCTTATTTCTTCTCTCTTCTTCCTAGTCTTTTTTTTCCCTATTCTAACAAGGATAAGAAAATTTCAAACTCATATAGACCACAAAATATGAGGAAATTTATATTTAAAGAGGTTGAATTGTGAAATTTGATAATTGTTTTACCTGAAAATTTCAATTCGCCCTTAGAAAACACCTAAATCGTGCTATGGTCTCACCCTATCTCTGTTCGCCCTAGGAAACACCCAAATAGTGTTGGTGTCCAAATCTAGTTTGAAAATTAGTTGGTATGGTCACACCTAGTCTCCCTTCGCCCTGGAAACACCCAAGGAAACACTCAAATCATGATAGATTCCAATTGTAGTTTGAAATTGAGTTGGTTTGGTCGTAGACTATTTCCTCTCACACTAAGAAACACCCAAATCATGTTCGAGTCACCCTAAGAAACACTTAAAACGTGTTGGAGTCGAAATGTAGCAAGAAATTCATTTGGACAGTTGCGCTCTATCTCCATTCGCCCTAGAAAACACTCAAATCGTGTTGGAGTTGAAATGTATAAGGGAATTCAGTTGGACAGGTCACAATCTTTCTCCATTCGCCATAGCAAACTCCCAATTCATGTTTTTGTAATTCTTCCCCTCCAAAATGTCATATTCATCCCCTTGCCTGTGGTATATGCATTTTTTAGGTTTTACATATAAGTGGGAATATTCATCCCCTTGCCCACAGTTATTTTCATTTTTTAGGTTTCTACATATCAGTCGATGCTAAAGTGGGCGCCCACTATGCCTAGTTTAGTGTCAATTTATCTCCCAAATGAAATCAACTATGGGCGCCTTAGTGGGCACAAAACCCCCCAGGGATTGCACCTAAATATGGTCAAAACATGTCAATTTTGGGCCTAAACAATGATACACCATTGATCCAATCACATGTTGTAGTTATCAACTACAACATTACTCAAGATAATGTCTCACCTTTAGTATCTCATTCGCTATTTATCCCTATGGTTTGGTTGGATCATGATCTAAATAAAAAATTCCTTATGTGACCACTACCACCATTTTCACAACCTCCACTGATAGAGTATGAGTCTTTGAATCCTTTGAATGAATTAGACTTGCAAATTGATATTGTAGCCTCACACTTGGGAGCCACCAATCCACTCTCTTTTCCCATGTGTGAAAGTGCTCTTGCCTCATTAACCGTGAATTTTGATGATGACGAAAAATTATTTGATGCTATACCTTATTTTAATGGTCCTTGGGATAACCTCCACTTTAGTTATCCTATTTAATTCCTACTTAAGATACCCACTCCACTAGCATGCCATTAGACTCCATCTCCTCTAGAAATATCTTTGATTCTTGCCTACTAGCACCACATATTGTTGAAATAATGTAACTGCAAAGAGCATTCTTATTATTATTTTATTATTGGATTAAATCCCCATTGCAGATTAATAATGTCATTATTATTATTATTGTTATTGGATTAATCCCCATTGAGGATTAATCATGTCGGTAATTGTATAAGGACCAAATCCCCTTTTGTGGATTGGTCATCGGACAATTACAAAGTGCAGAATAAGAAGTTGGCCCCAATAGTTATTATGGAAGACCCAGAATTAATTAAAGGTGGGTTTACCCACCTAGAGTGAGAGGTCAGCCCTGCCAGTTGTGACCTTTCACACATGCCAGTCTTGTATAAATAAGAGGCTAGTGCCTCACTTCAAACACACAACTCACTTGCTCATTTCTCTTATGAGGCAAGCTGCAATTACCAGAGAGAGGAGAAGAAGAGTGGTGCATCTCTTGGGGAGGAATTTCTGTATTGGTTTGAGTTATCTCTTGAACATTGTATAAGCTATTTATGATAAGGAAGTTTTTGTTGGGTTTTCTTCCCCTAGAGGGTTTCCTAGGATAAATGTTGTGTCTCTTGTGAATGTGTATTTCTTAGTGATATTGTTCTTATTATGCTCTTATCTATTGAAATGCAAAGAACTATAATAATGGCATAAACATTAACATGGTTTCATAGCCAACCTGAAGGAAGCACAATTTGCAAGAGGAAAAACGTCACTGTTACCGTACCCAAAAATTAGGGTTTTGAAAAAGTATCTATTTTCAGCTCCCTAACTTCCTAGAAAGATGTGCCCTCCCCCAAGGATCAATTTGGCACCTAGAGCGCACCTTTTCAGTGGCTGGATCTCCCAGGAAGTGAAACCCTAGTTTCACCAGAGTACCAGAAGTAGAAAAAAACCAGTACCAGAAGTACCAGAGTACCAGAAGTATCGGAAGCACCAGTCCAGAAACCCGCAGATAAGATTTGACGAGGTAAAATTTGGATTTTCTTAGATCTGAGGACACTGGGCTACTCACCTCAGCCAGGCACACCTCCTGGTAAGGTCAAAATTTGATTTCGAGCACTTTCAATTTTTGGTTATTTTTTTTGTCGAAAGTACAAGATGTCTGCAAGCATAAAGCTTTTTGAGAAATTAGAAGGCATAAACAACTTCTGTGCCTGGAAGTATAGGATCGGTCTGATCTTTGCAGAGAATGCCCTATCAAGATTTATCAAAGAAGAAGTGGAGGAACCTGAAGATGTCATAGAGAAAGCGAAGCATCAGAAGGACTCAATCAGGGCTCAAAGAATCATTGCAGATTCAATCAAAGACCACCTGATCCCGTATGTATCGTCAAAGAAAACCCCGAAGGAGATGTTTGATGCTCTAAGAAAACTATATGAAGGAAAGAACATCAATCGAAAGATGAATCTCAGAACTCAGTTGAAGAATACCAAGATGCAGAAAGGAGAAATGATTCAAGAATATTTCTCCTGAATCTCTGAAATAAAAGAACAGTTGAAAGCGATTGGAGACACCATCGACGAAGACAAATTTGTAATAAATTCCCTAAATGGTCTTGCAAGATCTTGGGATGCCTTCATCCAGTTAGTATGTGGCAGAAAGGAAAAACTATAGTTTGAAAGCCTATGGGAAGAATGCACCCAAGAAGAGACAAGGGTAGCCATCCGTGAAGCACTACTAGCAAGGGACGATGATCAATCCCTAGCTACTCATACAAAAGGAGGAAGGAAGAAACCCTACTTCAAAAGGGAATCTCATAGAGAACCGCAATCATCAAACAATTTCAACAACCAAGAATCTCATTCAAGAAATTTTCAGAAGAAAGGACAACGCAAGGGATGAGATCTCTCATCTATACAATACTATCATTGTGATAAGATGGGACACAAGGTGAATAATTTTCCAGTCGGAAGAGAAGAGTACAAGAGGAAGCACAAAAGGCAACATGCTCACATTGCCGAAGATGAAGAACCACCTATGAAGATGATTAAGGACCATGTCTTAATCTCAGCTCTCTTAGGATCTGTATCACCTGGAGAGGACACATGGCTCATTGATAGCAGTGCATCTAATCATATGACGGGTAAGAAAAATACTCTCTCTTGTATTTTAGAAAAGAAGTTTTCTCAGAAAGTAACTCTTGGAGATGATTATCAATATCCCATCAAGGGAATAGGAGAATCAAACTACAAGCTAGATTCAGAAAACTCAATAACAATGAAGGACACACTCTATGTACGAGGCCTAAAGAAGAACTTACTCTTCATATCAACTTTAGACAAGAAAGGCTATAGAGTTTCCTTCATAGATGGAGAAGTTCTTATGTGGGCTAAGGGAGAAACCTTAAATGAAGCAATCATCATCAGAAGTGAAGAAAATGGTTTATATAAGCTGAAGGGTCACCCAGAAACTGCTATGACCCATGCCATCGAAAACTCATGCGAACTTTGGCATAGAATATTGGCCCACATAAACTACAAGGTGCTACCTTACATATGCAAAGTTGTCACAGGTTTACCAGAACTCAAGGTTGATCAGGAAGGCATATGCAATGGATGTGCGCAAGGGAAGAACATCAAGAACCCCTTTCCAAAGAGGGACAACAAAGCAGAAGGAGCATTGGAACTCATCCATTCAGACGTGTGTGTCCCAATGCCATCATCCTCCATTAGCGGGTATGTATACTATGTATCATTTATTGATGACTATTCTCATAAGACCTGGATATATTTCTTAAAAACTAAAGATGAAGTATTAAGTAAATTCAAGGAATTCAAAGCCTTGATAGATAATCTTTCTGAAAGAAAGATTAAGATACTCAAGTCAGATAATGGAGGAGAATATACCTCGAAGGAGTTCGTAAGCTTCTGCAGAGATGTCAGGATCAAGAGGGAACTAACTACTCCCTATAATCCCCAACAAAACGGTGTAGCTGAAAGGAAGAACATAATGATTATGGAAGTTGTGAAGACCATGATTCACGATCAAGATCTTCCTATGTGCTTATGGGAAGAAGCAGCCATGGCATCTATTTATGTGTAGAACAGACTATCCCATAGTGCACTTGGGTTCAATACCCCAGAATAAATGTTCACCGGAAAGAAGCCAGAGGTAAGCCGTCTCAAAATATTTGGCTGTCCAATGTTTATCGATATACCGATAGAGAAAAGAAACAAGATGGAACCCTACGGAAAGAAGGGAATATTTGTGGGATACTGTGAGGTATCCAAAGCCTTCATAATATACATGCCTGGTCACCACCATATTGATATCAGAAAGGACGTGACCTTTGATGAAGAAGATGCACTTAAGAAATCAGGAAGATGCCAGCTTGAAGAGGTATATGAAGAGGAACCTGTAAATCCCAAGATGACAGAATCTGTGAGGGAAGTTCCCAGAGCTACAGAAACTGTAAGGGAAGTCATAGCTTCCCCTGATGAGGATACTCCTGAAGATCATGATATAAAAGAAGTTCAAGAACCTCCTCAAATTACCTTCTCCCATAAAATAAAGCCTGCTTGGGTAAGAGAGCTTATTCAAGATGGAGAGAAGTATGGTGTTCCAGAAGGAACCAAAAGACAAGTGAAGAGACCAAAGCCATTCTCCAGTTACATGGCTTTGATGTGCAATCTACTTGATGAAGAACCCACATGTTTTGAAGAGGCCATCCAGAAGAAGGAATGGGCAGATGCCATGACAGAGGAATACCAATCCATAATAAAAAATGATGTATGGGAAATAGTTCCCAGACCAAAAAGTAAGGATGTGGTATCATCAAAATGGCTCTTCAAGATAAAACATGTTGCTGATGGAAGTATTGAGAAATATAAAGTAATATTTGTCACTCGTGGCTTCTCCTGGAAGGAAGGAATCGACTATGAAGAGACATTCGCTCCTGTGGCCAGATACACTTCAATCAGAACCATTATATCTCTTACTGCCAAGATGAAATGGAAGCTGCACTAGATGGATGTGAAGACAACTTTCCTGAATGGTGTTATTGAAGAGGAAGTGTATATAGAGAAACCCCAAGGATTTGAGGTTGAAGATAGGAAATCTCATGTCTGTCGATTGAAGAAAGCCTTATACGGATTGAAACAAGATCCCAGAGCTTGGTATGGCTGTATAGACAGTTTCTTGACGAGCTTAGGCTTTACCAAAAGTAAAGTAGATTCAAATCTCTACTTCAAGATCATGTATAATGAACCAGTAATACTATTACTGTATGTGGATGATTTATTCTTAACTAGTGAAGAAAAGCTCATCACTGAATGTAAACAGAGACTTGCCACAAAATTTGAAATGAAAGACCTTGGCCTAATGCATTACTTCTTAGGTCTTGAGGTATGGCAGATTCCAGAAAGAATCTTCCTTAACCAGGGGAAGTACACGGTCAAAATCAAAAAAATATTCGACATGCTAGAATGCAAGTCCATGAATACTCCCATGGAAGCAAAGCTGAAGTTGTTGGTCGATACTTCGTTAGATTTGATAGATGCTACTCTGTACAGACAGATTATTGGATCGTTGATGTACCTGACAAACACTAGACCAGACATCTGTTTTGCAGTGAATACCTTGAGTCAGTTTCTGGTATATCCCATATGTGTTCATCTAGTGGCTGCAAAACATGTGATGAGGTACCTTAAAGGTACAATGGATTATGGTCTCAACTATGATGGAGATCATGACTTCACACTAAGTGGATATACTGATGTAGATTGGGCAAGAAGCGTTGCTGACAGAAAAAGCACTTCTGGATGCTGTTTCAGTTTGGGATTAGCTATGATCTTGTGGTAGAGTAGGAAGCAATCTAGTATTTCTCTCATCACAGTGGAAGTAGAGTACATTGCCGCATGTTTTTCTAGCTGCGAAGCTATATGGCTTCAAAAGTTGTTGACATGCCTATTTGATTTGGAGATGAGAGAAACCGCGATTCTATGTGACAATAAAAACTGCATTAAAATGACAGAGAATCCTATGTTCCACGACAGGTCAAAGCACATAGAGATCCACTATCATTTCATCCGCGACATGGTACAGAGAGGAGCCTTGAAGCTCCAGTACATTAGCATGGATGAACAGGTTGATGATGTGTTGACTAAGCCTCTATCTCATGTAAAGTTTGAACACTTTCAAGATAAGCTTGGTATTGTCCGAAAGGACCCTCCCTAAAAGGGGGAGTAGATGTATTCCTTGCTTCTGACCTTGCTGTTAGACGTAAAGCAAGATGAGTCATGCTTCTGACCTCACTGTTAGACATAAAGCATGATGCTGTGTGATCCTTGCTTCTAACCTCGTTGTTAGACGTAAAGCAAGATGAGTCATGCTTCTGACCTCTCTATTATATGTAAAGCATGATGTCGTGTGATCCTTTCTTTTGACCTCGCTGTTAGACATAAAGCAATATGAGTCATGCTTCTAACCTTGTTGTTAGACATAAAGCATGACACCATGTGATCCTTGCTTCTGACCTCGTTGTTAGATGTAAAGAAAGATGAGTTATGCTTCTGACCTAGTTGTTAGACGTAAAGCAAGATGATTCCTCACTTTTGACCTCGTTGTTAGACGTAAAGCGAGATGTTGATGTGTTCCTTGCTTCTGACCTCATTCTTAGATGTAAAGCAAGATGAGTCATGCTTCTGACCTAGTTGTTAGACGTAAAGCATGACGCTGTGATTCCTCACTTCTGACCTAGTTGTTAGACGTAAAGCGAGATGATGATATTACTTTCTTCTGACCTAGTTGTTAGACGTAAAGCAAGATGTGACTGACACTGAGCTACCAGCTTAACTGCTGTGACATTGAGCTAGTGTAGTACTATGATGTTCTGGCCTAGTGTTGTGATGAGGTATCATTTTTACTGATACATATTCGATGCAGATGATGATAGCATTCTTTCGAGAATGATGATGCTGCTGATGAAGAAAACTTCCGATGACTCGTAAATGTGTTAGACAATGTTTCAAGATGATATTGACGATACTGTCCTCTAGATGCCACTGATGATGCAGACCTCTCTTGCCTGATGCTGATGAAGAATACCCTTCTTGTTAAGGGGGAGTGTTGAAATAATGTAACTGCGAAGAGCATTCTT
>ML824123.1:7574-18950 GCA_009831015.1 Picea engelmannii | reverse complement strand
GTATGGTATAGTATGGTATTGATATTGGTATGGTATAGTATGGTATGGTATGGTATGGTATTGGTATGCAATGGTATTGGTATTGGTATTGGTATTGGCAATGCATAAGGGTATTGGCAATGCATATTGGTATTAATATTGGTATTGGTAATGCATATTGGTATTGGTAATGCATATTGGTATTGGTATTGGTATTGGAAATGCAATGGTATTGGTATTGGTATGGTATGGTATGGTATGATTACTGGTATTGGTATTATTATTGGTATTGGTATTGTATTGGTATGCATACATTTCCAATGCATACCATTTCCATGCATTGGTATGCAATTGTATAGGTATTGGTATTGGTATGAAATGGTATGGTATTGGTATTGGTATTGGTATGGTATAGTATGGTATTGATATTTGTATGGTATAGTATGGTATGGTGTGATATGGTATAGTATAGTATGGTATTGTTATTGGTATTGGTATTGTTAGGTAGCTAGAGAGGTAGCGAGGGGGCCCTGAGGGCCCATAGTTATAATAGTAGAGACCATTCAATGTAAAGTGGACTAGATCCACTATAGTATTAAATAAGGCCCACTATGGTAGTTAGATATAATAAATGTAAGATGACTTCTTAGAAGGTTCGACTTCTAGAATGTTCCTCCTCTAGAATGTTCTTAGGTGATGGTAGCACTGTATAAAGGGGTTCAAGCAATGTAATGGGACATGAAGAAAAATATTGTATTTCGAGTTGAAGCTCAATAGGAGGATTCCCCCTCGAAGAGGCAAGTGAACAGGAGAGGATCCCTTCCATAATATGATCCATTGTATGGTGTTTCCCTACTGTAAGGGTTTTCTTATAATAATAAAGTGTGGTTTCTTCTATATTGCTCTGTGTATATATTGTGTATTTAGTATTTGTGGTTATTATATTTTTATATCTACTCAGATACTTAATTAGTGGTATCATAGCACTTTCCTTGGCCAAAGAAGGGAATAAATTTTTGCTCCTTTTGCAGAATTTTTCTAGGGAAGAAAAAGAGGGCTACGCACTTCAGGTTCAGATATGAAGATTTATGAGCTTAATTTGGAAAAAAAGATTGGGTATTCGAATTCCTCTTGGAAAAATACCCAATTTCAAAAACAAATCAGCCGAAACAGCATCCGAGAAGTAAAGTTATGAGCATTTTAAATTCAACAGTTTTGCAGGGTTTTTCTGGAAAAAGCCGTGTTTTTCTGCAGTAATTTATTTTTAAACCCTTGTTCTATTTTTTGGGTTTTTTTTCGTGACGACGAAGAGACTACAGTGTTCATAAATTTTCATAGGGTTCTCAGAGTGCTACCATATCAATTCCATTGGATAAATCATTTTAAGAGTTTTCTTTTGGTATATTATATGTGGTGTTTCCAATGGATATGCATTCTCAACTCAGGGAAATTCTACACATGATTGAAACAGTCAAAGCCGATATGCATGGCCACCTACAAGGCATTAGAGATAGTTATCAAAATATTCAACGATCATTGGCTCTCCTTCAAGAGAGATATCTTATGGCAAACATCATGAATGAATATCATCAAGAATTGTATGCTTGGTATGATTTGAAGGATGATTGTGATGATTGGTATATGGATAGTTGTCATTTCTGGGATGACAACCACTTCCATATTCTATTTGATGACTCTCCCTTCACCTCATGTAGAGCACATTATGGAGATAAGTCCAGTGCCTTCTATGCACACTATTTTTCATTATTCTCTAGTACTAGTGTGTTATTCAAATGATTTTGTGGATATGGAGGGATCTACATATTTGGATCCCCATGATCAATGTAGATCCTCGAAGCATCAGTTTCAGTTGGTTCTTGAGTTAAGATATCTTTTGTGTGGAGTTCACATGAGAACTTGGACATGGGACCTCATTTCACAATGGAAGTTGGACTACTTCAACATGATGGTTTTCATTTCTCCATGGGACCCTGGTTCTCTAGTCTACTTCATCACTATGGTCCACACTTATTCATGGGATCCTGGTATATGGTTGTACATCAATGATGCAGGAGAATCGTCAGCAGCAAGAAATCATGGAGGCAAAAGACAGCTGGGATGAACACCATCACGTTTTGGCACATGTAAAAAATGTTTTGAAATGTTTTTGAAAGTTTGGATGCACAGATATTGATGAAATAGTTAAGAAGGCGTACTTCCATATTTTAAAAAGATCTTGAGCGACCCGATCTCATGTGTAGAAGGTAGAGGCATTTATGCTAGTTAATGAAAGTAGGTAGATTTAAAAATTCTAGATTAGACAGTTTTAGGAGATGAAGGGAAAATGACTATAGACACCCTCATTCTTTATATCATTGTATCAATCAAGGGATTGTAGAAGGAATCACATTAGCATAGAGGAGAAGCAGAGAGTTGTAGAGAAGAGCGCATGTACAAAAGTTCTGAATTTAATATATGAAGCTTTGATTCAGACTCATGGTGTTATAACGCTTTCTGTGTATACATGCTCAATGTTATGCTTATGGTTGTTTTACTCTTTCTGTTGTGCATTTGTTGTTATGCTATGTATGTATGATTTCATGTTAAGTGTTTGAAATATGAGAGAGTAAGGGAATGAGTTTCAATTGTTTCTCTTCTTGAGTAAGAGTTCCTGCAAGGAGTGCAGTGGAAGTGTCCACAAAGTGTGCATTGACAGGTTCAAAGTTTATCTCTGGAAGCTCAGGAGGGATACCGTTGTTCTCATTTTCTGCAGAAGTGTAGGAAAGGCACAGAAGCTGTGCAAGGTGTGCGAAGGCAAGTCGAGACCTTATAACTTATAAACCAAGGCTGAGAGATCAAAGGATTGCTATTGCAGAGTTGCATAGAGTCAAGAGATTCAAATATCTAGGAATATTTGAAGAGGTGCTGCAAGGAGTGCGTGCAGAAGTCTTCTGAAGACTCGAAGTCGCAAGGAAGCTCAGGAGGAGTAGCGTTTTCAGAAATATTCAAAGAAAGTTTAGGAAGGTTGATCCCTTCAAAGTATTCAAGGAAAGAGATTGGACGGTTGGAATTCTCTGTGGAGAATCCCTGAAATAGAAAGGACCGTAGGATCCAGGAAAGTTGCAGGGGAGTTAAGCATTTGGTAGATATACCCTATGAAAGGTAGATTCAATGTGGACCGTCGATCATGACTTTTTCAGGCCGTCAGATCATTTCGATAATTCAGAGTTTGAGAGCCTGAAGTGTAAGCCAAAATCCTTGGCTGGTCAAGTTCCTGAAACATGAAAGAAGGTTTCATGTGTGAAGTCAAAGAGTGACGAGTTCGGAAATTCAGAACTTCAGAATTCAGGGTTTCGGAAGTCTTGAGGACGAGTGATCGGGACTAAGAAAAGGGGAAAGTCTGAAATCATAAGTTGCGGCAGAATATTTGTCGACATTTCGTAAATCAGGTTTTTGACATTCCCAGTGACAAGAGGCAGAACACTCCACATTAGGAGTATCGAAATCGTGAAACATGAAGAAGTGTGGAGGAGCATTTCGGCATTTCGACATTTCGTAGATTCATGGATCAGAAGGTATAGGAGGCAACGAGTTTGAGGATAAACCTCACGAACTCCCATTACACGAAATCGTGCTAACCGTTGGATCAATCCTTGGGAAGAATCATAGCCATCGAAAAATCCTTGGGAGCGAAACATTAGTCTTTTGGTGTTTCGGGATTCGGCATATCAGGAATCCTATTGACAAAGGAACGGGACATAGTGAAAGGAAAATCCTGAAGTCATGAAGAGTAGTAGAGGTAAGGGTGGACTTTTCAGGATTTCGGAGTTCAGGGTTTTAGGACTCCGGGAGTGGAGAGGTAAAGTTGCACGTCATCGCAACTCCCAAAATCACGAAGAGAGAAAAGCCGAAATCAGTGGTGAGAAGGGTCCAAATTTTAGTATTTCGGGTTTCGGAGGTAGAAGAGGTAAGGCGCTCAGCCACGAGATTCGTGAAATCGTGAAGTCCAATATCTCAAAAGGAAAAGAGAAGATTTCCAATGTCAGTTGGGTGTTGGACGAGGAGTTCATGCCGATGAATGATCGCACGGGAAAAACTTAGGAGGGCCTGTGAATTATACTCAAAGTGAATGAGTAAATAATTCCCCGAGAGGAATTAATAGGGTCAGTCAGACTCTAAGGGGATGAAGTTGAAAGATCCTGTGCGGGCTCTAGCCTGAGGGTTAAGGGGTCTACATCAGTTGTGGTATCATAGCTTAGAAAGATTTCTTTGCTTTCTGTAGTAGGGAAAAGAGGAATTTTACATCCATGCCACCACGAAGAAGAGACAGGCAAATACGTGACCCACCAGAGGAAAGGGAAATTTTGAGAAGAAGAGATAGACAATTACCTAATCCAGCAAAAGAAAGAGACATGCATGAATTACGTGCCAGGCTTGATGCCATGGAGAAAACATAGAGGCACACAGTTGACACTAGGGATATCAACGAATCTGAAAGTGAAAATGAAGCAGGAAATGAGGAAGTTGCAGCCAAAGATGTAGCAGAAGAATGACTATTTAGGGCTATTGCAAGAATAGGTGCTAGAGCAAAAATGGACATTCCAGTATATGAAGGAAACCTGGATGTTGAAGAGCTTCTAGACTGGATTAGAGCTTTGGATAAGTATTTTGACTATGAAGATGTCAAGGACGACAAGAAGGTCAAACATGCTGTCACAAGACTTAAAGGACATGCAACATTGTGGTGGGATGAACTACAAGCTGACAGACGCTGCAAAGGCAAGCAAAAAATTAAGAGTTGGGATAGAATGGTTGCAAATATGAAGGCAAAATTCATACCCAAAGATTATCAAATTACTCTGTTTCGGAAAATGCATAATTTGAGACAGAAGTTGATGACAGTGAAAGAGTACATTGAAGAGTTCTACAGGATAAACATCAGAGCAGGTCATCAGGAAAGTGATGACGAAAAAGTTGCTAGGTACATGAATGGTCTGTGATATGACATTTAGGATGAGATGAGCATGATGACCATTCAGACGGTAGAAGATGCTTATCAAATGGCTCTGAAAGATGAAGAGAAGATGAGCCGAAAGAAAGGTCAGAGAGACCAAGGCATAAGTCAAGCCAGAGACAAACCAATTGCCTAGGACAAAAATCAGAAACCTAAAGAAGAGTGGAGAAAACCTCAAACTCAAACTGAGAGAGGTGGAAGCTCACAGAGAGGAAAGTATGCTGATAGAAATACTATTCCTCGAACTAGAGGAAGAGGAAGAGGCAGAGGTAGAGAAATAAAATGCTTTACCTATGGAAAAAATGGACACAAATACTATGAATGTCTAGATAAGAAGAAAGAAGGAGGTGAAACTCACATTGTCTAAGCTCAAGGACGGAATGTTGAGGTAGAAGATGCTGAAGGAGGAAGATCACTGATGATGAGAAAAGTTCTCTTAATGCTAGATAAGGAGGCAGAGAACCCAGTCCAAAGGAACAAACTTTTTCGGACTGCTTGCAAGACCAAAGACAGGGTATGAAAAGTCATCGTGGATAGTGGTAGCACAGATAATTTTGTTTCTACAGAGATGGTAGAAAAGGTAGAGCTGAATACTATTGAACATCCAAGCCCATACAGAGTTTCGTGGCTACAAAAAGGAAATCAGGTAAATGTCACTAAACAATGTTTAGTTGAATTTAAAATAGGAGGATATAAGGATGAAATAATATGTGATGTCATTCCCATCGATGTTTGTCATCTATTTTTGGGCAGACCATGGCAATATGACAGGAATGTGATTCATGATGGGAGAAAGAACACATACACCCTGGAGAAGAATGGGAGAACACACATGTTGTTTCCGATTAAGGATAAAGAAGTGAAACCAGAGGTGAGAAACACTGTACTTCTCATGAGTAGGAAAGAACTTCTTAAAGAGGTTAAGAAGAAGGAAGATACACAATTCATTGTGGTTAGGAAGCCTAGAATTGTTTTAACCAGTACAAGAGTGGATGATTTACCAGAGGAAATCTAGAAGCTACTGGAAGAGTTTGTTGATATAGTAGTGGACGAACTACCTCGTTTGTTGCCACCGATCAAAAGTATAAGTCATCGCATTGATCTTATACTTGGAGCTAGTTTACCAAACAAAGCAGCATACAGATTGACGTCATAGGAGAATGAAGAGGTCAAGAGACAAGTCCAGGATTTAATGGACAAAGGATTGGTTAGAGAGAGCTTGAGTCCATGCACTGTTCCAATAGTGCTCAGACCAAAGAAAGATGGAGGCTAGAGGATGTGTACAGACTTGAGGGCAATCAACAAGATTACCATTAGATACAGATTTCCATTGCCAAGGATGAATGATTTGATGGATTGCTTGAGTGGAGATTTTTTTTTTTCAAATATTGATTTGAAAAGAGGATATCATCATATTCGAATGAGAGAAGGTGATGAATGGAATACAACATTCAAGATGAATGAAGGGCTGTATGAATGGATTGTTATGCCATTTGTCTTAACAAATGTGCCTAGTACTTTCATGAGATTGATGAACGAATTCTTGAAGGAATTTATAGGGAAATTCGTCATTGTATATCTTGACGATATACTAATTTTCAGTGGAACAGAGACAGAGCACTTGAAGCATTTGGATACAATGATGAGGAGATTACAGCAAGAGAAGTTGCCGATAAACATGAAGAAATATTCATTCATGAAGACATAACTCATTTATTTGGGGTTTGTTATCTCTGCAGATAAGCTGAAAATGGATCCAAATAAAGTGGAGGTGATTAAGTATTGGCCATCGCCGAAGAGTATATTTGAGGTTAGAAGATTTCATGGATTAGCTAGTTTCTACAGGAAATTTATCAGAAAGTTTAGTGGAATTAGCGCACCGATGATGGACACGGTGAAGAAAAGACATAAATATTTTCATTGGACAGAGGAAGCAGAAAAAAGTTTCAACTTGTTGAAAAGGAAGATTACTGAACAACCAATTATGGTGTTGCCAGATTTCAGTAAGACATTTCAGGTCAAATGTGACGCAAGTGGATTTGCAATTGGAGCGGTCTTGAGCCAAGATGACAGACCGATCACATACTTCAGTGAGAAATTGAATGAAGCGAAAGTGAAGTACTCCATGTATGACAAGGAATTTTATGCAGTCATACAAGCGCTGAAGAAATGGAGGCACTATTTGGTTCCTAAAGAGTTTGTTTTGTACAGTGATAATCATGCCTTACAATTCGTAACTCAACAGGAAAAGTTGAACCAAAGACATGTTAAATGGGTTGAATACATGCATAATTTTACTTTTCTAATTAAACATATCTTTGGAACTGTTAACAAAGTTGTTGATGCTTTGAGCAGGAAATGTTTGCTTATGCAAGAATTCAGAGTCAAAACATTGGGTTTTGATAATCTCAAGGACATGTACAGAGATGATCCAGATTTTAAAGAGGCATATGAGGCATCTGAGAACCCAATTCTCAGGGACATAAGTCAATGAACTGAATATATGATCCAGGATGGATTATTATTCAGAGACAATCAACTGTGTATTCCAAAATGCTCCATGAGGGAGAATCTGTTGAAAGAAAAACATAGTGGAGGATTGGCCGGACACTTCAATCATGACAAAACATTCTCAAAATTAAATGGCTCATATTTTTGGCCAGGGATGAGGACCGATGTCAAAATATTTGTGGACAGATGTAGAATTTGTAAACACACAAAAGGAAGAAAGCAGAACACAGGGTTATACCGGCCATTACCCATACCAGAGAGGCCGTGGGATGCAGTGAGCATGGATTTTATATTGGGGCTGCCAAGGACACAAAGAGGATTTGACTCGATCTTTGTGGTGGTAGATAGATTTTCAAAGATGGCACATTTTATACCATGCCAGAAAACCAGTGACGCAACTCATATTGCGAACCTATTTTTCAAGGAAGTTGTTAGACTTCACGGCGTACCAAGGAGTATAGTTTCAGATCAAGACACCAAGTTCGTGGGACATTTCTGGAGGACTTTATGGAAGAATCTGGGGAAAAATTTGTCATTTATCTCAGCGTATCATCCTCAGATGGATGGACAAACAAAATTTGTAAACAAAATCTTAGGAGATCTACTAAGGAGCCTAGTGACTGAACACCACAGTCAGTGGGATCACATTCTGGCACAGGCAGAATTTGCTTACAATGATTCAATTAACAGAAGCATATGGTAGATTCCATTCCAAATTGTGTATGGAATGTAGCCAAGAGGAGTTTCTGAATTGAAAGGTTCAGAACAAAATGAATTCAGGAGTGCTAGTGCAGAGGATTTTGCAGAGGCGATGAAAGAACTTCATAACCAAGTAAAGGAACATTTGTAGAATTCGAATCAAGAGTACAAACGTAGAGTAGATCAACACAAGAGAGAACTTCAATTTGAAGTTGGTGATCTGATTCTTGCACATCTGAGAAAGGAAAGGTTCCCAAGGGGAACATATAACAAACTAAAGATGAAAAAGATTGGACCATGCAAGGTGTTGAAGAAATTTGGGGAAAATGCATATGATATTGAATTACCCGATGGGATCATAATTTCACCGATATTCAACATCTTAGATTTGTACCCTTACAGAGCTAAAGAAGTGGGAGCAGATAGTAAATAGATAGAGGTTTAGTGGACTAAACAAATTCCTGTAGCTGCAAAGCCATAGATGGAAAGTATAATTGACAAGAGAGTCAACAAGAGGACCAGGAGAAAAGAGTATTTTGAATACTTGATCAAATGGAAGGGACATCCAGTTGAAGATGCCAATTGGGAGAATGAAGCAGAAATTCAGAAGCATGGACAGACCATGTAATAGCTCATGAACATGAGTTCATGAAAATTTTCAAGCGAGGGAGTATGAAGCAGGAGCATCATCAACAACAAGCAAGCATGGAGGTGGAAGACAGCTGGGATGAACGCCATCATGTTTTGGCACATGTCAAAAACATTTTGAAATGTTTTTGAAAGTTTGGATGCACAGATATTAATGAAATAGTTAAGAAGGCGTACTTCCATATTGTAAACAGATCTTGAGCGACCCGCTCTCATCTGTAGAAGGTAGAGGCATTTATGCTAGTTAATGAAAGTAGGTAGATTTAAAAATTCTAGATTAGACAGTTTTAGGAGCTGAAGGGAAAACGAATATAGACACCCTCATTCTTTGTATCATTGTATCAATCAAGGGATTGTAGAAGGAAGCACATTAGCATAGAGGAGAAGCAAAGAGTTGTAGAGAAGAGCCATGTACAAAAATTCTGAATTTAATATATGAAGCTTTGATTCAGACTCATGGTGTTATAATTCTTTCTTTGTATAGGAAAGGCACAAAACTTGTGCAAGGTGTGTGTAGGTAGGTCGAGACCTTAGAAATTATAAACCAAGGCTGAGAGATCGAAGGACTGTTGTTGCAGAGTTGCATAGAGTCAAGAGATTCAAATATCCAGGAATATTTGAAGAGGGGCCGCAAGGAGTGCGTGCAGAAGTCTTCTGAAGACTCGAAGTCACAAGGAAGCTTAGGAGGAGTAGTGTTTTCATAAATATTTGAAGAAAGTTCAGGAAGGTTGATCCCTTCGAAGTATTCAAGGAGAGAGATTGGATGGTCAAAATTCTCTATGGAGAATCCCCGAAATAGCAAGGACCGCAGGATCCAGGAAAGTTGCGGGGGAGTTAAGTGTTTGGTAGATCTACCCTCCGAAAGGTAGAGTCAATGTGGACCATCGATCATGACTTGTTCAGGTCGTCAGATCATTTTGGGAATTTGGAGTTCAGGAGGCTGAAGTGTAAGCCAAAATCCTTGGCTGGTCAAGTTCCTGAAATGCGAAAGAAGGTTTCATGTGTGAAGTCAAAGAGTGACGAGTTCAGAAATTCAGAACTTTAGAATTTGGGGTTTCAGAAGTCTTGAGGGCGAGTGATTGGGACTTAGCAAAGAGGAAAGTTTGAAATCAGAAGTTGCGGCAGAATATTTGTTGGCATTTCGGAAATCGAGTTTTCGGCATTCCTAGTGACAAGAGGCAGAAAACTCCACATCAGGAGTACCAAAATCGCGAAACGCGAAGAAGTGTGGAGGAGAATTTTGGCATTTTGGCATTTCGGAGATTCGGGGATCGGAAGGTATAAGAGGTAGCAAGTTTGAGGATAAACCTCACGAACTCCTGGTACGCAAAATCGCGCTAACCGTTGGATCAAGGGGAAGAATCACAACTGTCAAAAAATCCTTGGGAGCGGAACATTAGTATTTCATTGTTTCGGGATTTAGAATATCAGGAATCGTGTTGACAAAGGAATGGGACATAGTGAAAGGAAAATCCTAAAGTCACGAAGAGTAGTAGAGATGAGGGTGGAATTTTCGGGATTTCAGAGTTCGGGGTTTTGGGACTCCGGGAGTGGAGAGGTAAAGTTGCACGTCGTCGCTGAAATCAGTGATGAGAAGGTTCCATCTTTTAGTATTTCAAGTTTCGAAGGTCGAAGAGGTAAGGCGCTCGACCACGGGATTCGTGAAATCATGAAGTTCGATATCCCGAAAGGAAAAGAGAAGATTTCCAATGTCAGTTGGGTGTTGGTCGAGGAGTTCATGCTGGTGAATGATCACGCGAGAAAAACTCAGGAGGGCTTGTGAATTATAGTCAGAGTGAATGAGTAAATAATTCCCCGAGAGGAATTAAGACGGTCAGTCAGACTCTAAGGGGCAGAAGTTGAAAGATCCTGTGCGGGCTCCAGCCTGAGGGTCTAGAGGTTTGCATCAATCAAGCATTGAGGAAAACACTTTCATAAGGGGGATGAAATGTTAGATAGCTATAGAGGTAATGGGGGGCCTTTAAGGCCCATAGTTATAATAGTAGAGACCATTCAATGTAAAGTGGACTAGGTCCACTATAGTATTAAATAAGGCCCACTATGGTAGTTAGATATAATAAATGTAAGAGGACTTCGTAGAAGGTTCTACTTCTAGAATGTTCCTCCTTTAGAATGTTCTTAGGTGATGGTAGCACTATATAAAGGGGTTTAAGCAATGTAATGAGACATGAAGAGAAATATTGTATTTGGAGCTGAAGCTCAATAGGAGGATGCCCCCTCAAAGAGGCAAGTGAACATGACATGATCCCTTCCATAATAGGATCCATTGTATGGTGTTTCCCTACCACAAGAGTTTTTTTATAATAATAAAGTGTGGTTTCTTCTATATTTCATTGTGGATCTATTGTGTGTTCAACATTTGTGGTGATTATATTTGTATATCTACTCAAGTACTTAACAGGTATTGTATGGTATGCTATTGGTATTGGTATGGTACTGGTATGGTATTGGTATTCTCCACTTTAGTTATCCTATTGAATTCCTACCTAAGCTACCCACTCCAC
>ML824122.1:76970-91957 GCA_009831015.1 Picea engelmannii | reverse complement strand
ATATATATATATATATATATATATATATATATATATATATATATATATATATATATATATATATATATATATATATATATATATATATATATATATAAGGGATGAAATATTGTTGCATTGAAGTACACTTGTTTGATGTTTATTTCCTTGTGTTGCATTGTGTCATTGGTTAGACAGAAGTGAAATATATATTGTAGTAATTTATATTTTAGATTCAACCGTAAGTTAAAAATTTCACAAGAAATAACTCCACGAAACCTCAAGTTTGAGGTGAAATTTTTGAATTTGCATTAATAAGCAATTCTCAAAATTTCCACATTAATTAGAGTTGATTATGTGACCTAAAGTTGTAAAATAATTAAGGTAATTCAATTAGGTATCAATGGAAAATTGAAGTAATAACAAATTTAAAAGGTAGGAAAAATAACTAGATTTAATTTACTAATATCCTTTGATGAACTAATCAACTAAATATTGAAGATGAAAGAGAGGTGAAAATGATGGAACTCACTTGAAAGAATGTTGTTGTAGGTATTAACATTGCTTATGTTGGAGGTGAGAGACGACACAATCCTCAAAGATATGGCTTTCTCCACTCGAATGAAGTTGCACACATTGCTAGACCTTTCAATAAAACAAACTTGATCTTGATCTCTGATACAATGTGATAAAACCAGTAGATCTAACATGTAAATGATAAAAAAAAATAATCATTGACTTGATGAGAATAATGATCTCTGAATGAGAATTATCTTTTAAAACCCATAGTTTTGCATAAAAAACACCAAAATCAACCTCCAAATAAAACATTGGTGCTACTAATAACACTTCGTTTTCATAAAGCTAGCTTACAAAAAAAGCACCTCTTTTTCAGGATTAAAATCAACACATATTGCAATCATGACCTTAAAAACTAATAATATTGCCCACAAAAATATTTTTTTTAACATAAACGGTTAATAATTTTATTAGAAAAAAAAATAAGTTGTGCATCAGCAAAACCATCCATTAATACAGTATGTCCAATGAGGAAGACTTATATAATAGTTTACTATCTCCCTTGTCTTTCTACCTATGAGGAAGACTTATATAATAGTTTACTATCTCCCTTGTCTTTCTACCTATCTGAGAAAATTACCATGGGTAAATGGCTACATATGAAAACAACAAAAACAAAATTGTTGATTGCATTATCTAGACTAGTTGAGGTGTAGGGTTGGATCCACATGGGTCTAGTTTTCCATTTCCCATTCTTGATCCACCCTCTGCTCGTATGCCTGCATTACACCCATCTCTACTTGTTCACGATGGCGTTGAATCGGTTGAAGCACCTCATTGGAAAATTGTGATTTTGTTGATTCATATGGATATAACATAGCTGGGACGTCTTGAGGAGGATGCGCCAAATGTCTCTGGATGGATCGTATATGGCCAGTGTTCCTATTAACATCTCAAAATACTATTTCCATTTATTGATTGTGAGGGAGCTCTTTTTCCTGAAGTTGGCAGGTCAGCTGCATAGACGTGCTACAAAGTTCCTCAATTTCACCTATCTGTGCCTCCAGTCGTTCCTACAATATGCCTATTACACATTCCTAACACTTGCAAGGCTCTCTAGAGAATCTCCACATGACTGCACCAGCGAATTCACAAACTGAGTGCACCCAAAATACCAACTGTCGCCTCAAACCAGTCTTACAATCGACGTCTCGTGAGCAATGAATATCATATTGCAAATTTAACTCACCATCCTGTGGAGGCATGGATGAAGAGGCGAGTAATAAGTACCTACAGATGAAAGACGATACCATAAAAGGAAATAATTGTGTCCCTACAAAGAAAATGACAGAGGAGAATGCGAGACTCGTACTTCCCATGGAGATCTAAGCCTGTACTTCACCTGTGAAGAGGATGTCGACATTGAGTAATGAACAGATCCCACATGACACCAACGGCGCATACATTCCCTGATTAAATGTTTCCACAATGTGATGAGAAAGGGGGCGTGAGCTATGGAGACTGTCATGTGTTTGTTGATCCCACACAACATGTAGCGCATAGGATATGCTCGTTTCATGGAGGGGATGCTTACGGGAAGAGGAGAGCCCATCTCATCCTTCATTTTTTTTTAATAACCTTTACTTCTACTTGTGAGATTATTGGGTCCTTGCACACTATGCTTTGTGTGTTTATTGTCATGTGTTTTCTAGGGATTAGACTCATATGTATATTCACCATTAATTTTAAGTCATAGTTTCTCATAATGTTTGGACTCTTTAGCTATAGAATCAACAAGGTTGTTCTGCAAGCGATACACATGGAAGTAATTGACCTATAAATATTTTTTTTCCAAATCTTTGATTCAGAGTAGTATCCTTGTTAGGGTAGGATGGGCATTTTTTATGAGTCTTTGGAGGCCTTTTACAATCAGATCTGAATCACCAATTACAACTAATTTTGATGAGGTACTCACTGGAACAAGACACAACCCCACATAGACTGCAAGAGCCTCGGTATGATTGTTGGAGGTGTGTCCAAGTCCCCACAAAAATTCTATTGACTTAATTCCACCGGAGTCGAAAGCAACTCCCCCACAAAAATTCTATTGACTTAATTCCATCGGAGTCGAAAGCAACTCCCCCTGCACCTGTCTCCCCTAACCCATATGTGAAACACAAGGTAATTTGAGGTTTCAAACCGGTGACTTCACGTAACAAAGTGGTACACTCTATCACCGATTTCCCTAAACCTCAAGGGCCTAAAATTTGGAGGACATGGGGGTGGGATTTGATCCACTTATGTGTGCATGAGTCACGATACTATTTGATGTAATATCTCTGGGTGCAACCACACGGTTGACCACTACCTCAAGGTTTCCCCATGGCTCCTGGTTAGGCCCTCATGGGAATTGAACCTCGACCAACGGTGAAAAAATCCTCTCTTTCCACCATTGGATCCAACCCCTTTGGGCCACAAAAATATTAAAATAAACACCAACATTTAAAAGTGGTGCTACTAGTACTACACTTTTGTCATGATCAAAATTAAAACTTGTTTGAAAACGTGGTCTTAATTAGCATTACCATTACAACCATAATCTTAAACCAATTCCTAAATTGAAAAGTAGTGCTACCGATGGGACTCTTTTTACGGAGTTAAAATTACAACTTGCTTGAAACTATAACCTTAACAATAAGCATTGTTACAACGAAAAATTATAATTAATCTTTGAATAAAAAACTGATGCTACCAGTTGATCCAGATTTAGGAGTGGAACGAAATGATTAAAAGACTAAATACAATAAACACATATGAAGAACACACAGATATCCAATGAACAATATCTTCTATTAAATAAATGGAATAGGCTGAAATTGTAAAACTGCAGAACTTAAACACTTGTTGGAATGGTGGTAGTTATCTCTAAGAAGAGATGTGGCTACTACATGCATCCCTTTAAGTAGAATGATTGCAATGAGGCTCCAAAGGATTTTTTAACATTACTCATGAATGTCAAAACCCTAGACATCCAAAAACCTAACCCTAGGAGATGAAACGCCAAAAGTTATGTGGGCCCTTATGGGTAAGTTGGTACCTCAACTTCCCAGGGTCGTAATTTTTGCATACGACCTTCGTTTTAGGCACGTAATATCCCATTGAAAAGGAATTTTCAAGAACTATGCATTACGTCGTCAAACTTTGACTTGATATATAGTTTGACTATGGCAAGCCAAAAAAATATTGTTTAGAGCCCCAAAACGGCCCTGGAAGTACAACAAAATGTGTTGACATGAAAACATACAAAATAAGCCAGTAAGATTAGGTAGGAGGCCACCAGTATCCACCTAGAAGATGTGTATGGATTCAGACAACCCCAGAAGTTCCCACAATTACAAAGAAGTACATAAGAATGTGATGAACTAAAATTTTCAAGATGAGCCAGTTGGAATAGGTGGGTGGCCACCAATATCCACCTAGATCAGTCCTCCCCCCATAGGAATCAATGGTATACATTGCGTTAATTTCCCCCATCAGATGAGGAAACTTAAGTTGAATTTTTCCTCGGGTGAGCCACTTTCCTTGGTGTAGGAGCTTCCTTTCCTTGACAACCCGATAAAGTTGGATCCTCTGTTGGTGATTGCCCTTGACCTTTGTGTCTACTATCTAATCAGTGGATGCATGTTCCATGCAGTCAAGGTTGAGCTCTGTTGGTGTCAGTTTTTCTACGATCTCTAAGGTGTCCAATAATGGTGGAAAATATGGTCGAAGGAGGTCCACATTGAACATTGGGTGAAATCCAAGGAAGGATGGAGTGTTGAGCTCAAAATCATTGCTACCCACAACCTTGGTGATAGTGTAAGGCCCATAGCCAAGTGGGTAGAGCTTCCAATGGGGCCTTGTAAGATGCTCTTTCTGCAAATGTAACCAGACATTATCTCCTACCTAAAACTGGTGTGGTACCCTATGTTGATCATGGCATTTCTTGTACTTATCATTGGCTTTCTGCAAAATCTCATGGACCTGTTGGTGGATGTGTTGAATCCTCTCAATGAATCTAGTGGCTTTGTCAGTCTTAGACTGAACATGGGAAGAGTCTGTATGTGTGGTTGCAAGAGGTAGTGCAATATCAATGGAACCCAAGGGTTGGAATCCCAACCCCACCTTAAATGGGCTATGGTCGGTGGAGCTATGGAGATCCATGTTGTAATTGTGTTGAACATAGGGGAGACTATCATCCCATGTACGTGGATGCTTAGATTTGTACATACGCAGGATGTGCACGATAATCTAATTGACGACCTTTGTTTGGTCGTCGGTTTGGGGGTGGAAAGCAATGGATTTAGTGAGCTTGGTCAACAGTGACCAGAGACTCGACAAAAATGTGTTGAGGAACCTATTGTCCTGGTCGGAGATGATGGTTTGTGGTATCCCAAAATGTACCAACACTCGTTCAAAGAAGAGATTGGCAGTATCTTCCACTGTGATGTTCTTTTTGCAGGTTGTGAGGATGGTCATCTTGGAAAACCAATCAACAACTACAAATACACAATCATTGTCATACTTGGTGGGCAGAAGGCCAAACATGTAATCCATCGAGATGGATTCCCAAGGATTCTCGGGAGTAGGAAGAGGGGTGTATAAGCCTTGCTTATTGATGGTTGGCTTGGAAATGGCACAGGCAGTGTAAGATCTGATATACTTGTTGACGTCCTGTCGAATTTTTGGCCAATAAAATTGTTTATGTAGAACGACCATAGTTTTCTCTATGCCAAAATGTCCTACCATCCGACTGTAGGGATTCCCAAATCAGATTTGCATGCTTTCTTGCAAGAACACAAAGATGGCCCATATGGCATAACAGTCTATCCTGAATGTGAAAATCAGTGACATTCACGCCTGTACCCAAGAGATAATAGGTGGTGGTGAAGTATGGATCTTGTTGATAAATTTGGGGCCACTTAGATGTCTCATGTCCAAAATAATGGAGCATAGTGGTGAGTGCAGCCATGGGAGGTTGACTAAGGCAATCAATGACATGATTTGTGCTCCATGTGTTATACTTAATGTTGAGATGGAACTGTTGTAGGTAGGTGGACCACTTCTGATGGCAGTCGTTCGGAAACTTCCCCTGTGTCTATATGAACTACAGATTCTTGTGATCAATGTGGATGATTGTCTCCTTTCTCAGAATGTAATGTTTCCATTGAGGATATGCTTGTACAATGGAATACATTTCCTTGTCATAGGTGGGGTATTTCCAGATAGTATCTGAGAGTGTCTCACTATGGTATGCCACCGGATGACCATGTTGAGTGAGAACTTCACCTACATCATAATCAGATGCATCATTCTCAATCTCGAACGATTGTTGCAGATCGGGAAAAGAGAGTACTGGAGTTGAGCACAAGCGATGCTTTAGATCATCAAATGTTCGTTGTTGTTCCTTCCCCCACACGAAATTTTCCTTGACACCTCCCTTGGTCACTTGGCTGAGGGCCCATGCAATATGGGATAATCCCAACATGAACCATCGGTAGAAGTTGGTCAAACTCAAGAAGCTCTAAAGCTCGGTTAGTGTGGTTGGGGCTAGTCAGTCATGGATGACTTGGATATTAGCTAGATCAACATGTACCCCATGCTCATCAACAATGTATCCCAAGTATTGGACCTTGTTCATGCCAAAGGAGCATTTTTACAAGTTGGCATATAGCTTGTGTTTCCGCGGACTGCTCAAAACCTATTGAATATGCCGCATGTGCTCCTCCCAAGTTCTGTTGAAGATGAGGATGTCATCCAAATATAACACCACAAAATATTTAGTGAAGGGTATCAATACATCATGCATCAACCTCATAAAAGTGGTTGGTGCATTTGTTAAGCCAAAGGGCATGACCAACCATTCGAAGAAACCTTCTTTAGATTTGAAAGTTGTCTTCCATACATCAGTTGGTTCGATGGGAACCTAGTGGTAGCCAGACTTTAGGTCAATCTTGTTGAAAAACGTTTCCCCCTTGAGTTGTCAAGAAGGTCATCAATCCTGGGAATTGCGTATCGGTTCCTTACTGTGATTTTGTTTAATGTTATGTAATCAATGCATAGTTGCCAGGTCATGTCCTTCTTCTGCACCAATACAATCGGGTTGCCACAAGGGGAGGAGTTGGGTCTGATGTGTTGATATTGTGGTAGCTGCAAGAGGGTATTAACCTCCACGTGTAACCCTAACAAGAATAGAATATTCTGGAAAGAAAGAAGAAACCCTAAAGATTTGGACATAACCCTAGAAGACAAGTCGGATAAAGAAAATAATTAATATTGAGTCTTTCGCCTCCAGAAAGAGATGTCGGCCTAGAAAACTAAGAAATCGCATTATAAATACAAGATGCCAGAGCTCATTTGTACACACACAGCTCACAACTGCATAAATCTAGTGCGCACTACATAAATTTAGTAAGCGCACAAGTCTAGAGAGTAGTTGCAGTTGCAGCAACTGCAACTTGTATTTTCGGTTTTAGGATTGGAATTTGTCTTGGTTATGGTTTAGATTTTTTTCCTTGTGCGCTAGCTCTAGAGAGAAGTACGTTGCATTGATTGGCTATTGGTTCTAGGGTTGCTTCCAGAATTATTCTCTTTGTCAAGGTTAAGGTGCTCGGGGTTGGCTTTGGTCTATGGTTGGGTGACAATATTTCTATATTTTCTATGGTGAAATGAGCACACCTATTTTTCTAACAGGTTATGGGCCCACATTATCTTCGGACAGTCTAACCGATGGAAGATAGATTGGGAGGATTTTGATCAGTTATAGTTGCAGTTGCAGCCAAATTTTTGTTGCAACAACGAAACCCCAACCCTCTTTTTGAGGCACCTTAAGTGAAGAGAATGACCTAATTTCTAGATAGATTAGTGTGCCCTAGCCTAGCGCACCTCCTGGTACTCTCATCAAGCTAAGACATCAAGTTTGAGTTTTTGGTCAAAGTCAAAGGTTGACCAATTCAAAACAGTCATGAATTAATCTATGAAATCAGAAAACAAGTTGGAAGGGGACTCTAACTTCAGAGCATGGAATACAAGGATTGATCTCATCCTTGCAAAGAATAAAGTATTTTATATCGTGAAAGGAAAGATCGTGGAACCACAGTTTAAAGAAGGAAAAGAGAAGGAACCTCAGAACATTGCAGTTATGGAAAAGTTCAAGTACAATTACATTAATGCCATGACTATCATAGTGGACTATTTAAAATACCACTTGATACCCTACATCTCTCATCTTGACTCATCTAAGAAGATATATGATGCCCTAACTAAGCTCTTCTCAGTCAGAAACATTGGACAAGTAATGAGTCTGAATAATGAGCTTTGTGACATTAAAACGAATAATGATGATAGCATAAAATCATACTTGGTAATAATCTCCCAATTAAGAGATCAACTACAAGCTATTGAAGAAATCATTTTAGAAAAGGAACTCGTAAATATAGTACTCAATGGCCTTCCCAAGACATGGGATGCATTTTTTGCAAGCATGAACACAAGAAAGGAGTATCCCACATTTGAAGAACTGTGGACTTGTTGTGCACAAGAAGAATCAAGGATTAACACAAAAGAGAAATTCCAAAGGAAAGATAATGATCAAGCCTACACAACAAAGTTCAAGAAATTCAGGAATAAGAAGAAGTTTCACTCAAGGAAGAAACCAAATCAAGAGAAGGATATGTCAAAAATACAATGCTTCAACTGTCGAAAATATGGTCACTACAAGAATCATTGTCCTGATTTAAAGAAAAGGAAGGAAACACACGAAGCAACAGTTCTCAAAGAAAAGGAACCCTCAAAGAAAGTCAAACAAGATGAAGCATATTTCTTCTTCTAGTCAAGGCAACATTATTCTTATGTAACATAGTCCTTGTACATATCATGTTTACATAGTTCATGTATATCTATTTCTTAGAAGATAAGATGGCCAATGAAAGAACACCTATGGAAGAATAACAAGATAAGGATTACTATTACGATGATTACAAGTCAAGAAATACAAATGAAAAGATGAAGTACGTTGACAATCCTTGGTAACAATTTGTGTGGAAGCTATTATATAAGTAACAACTGCCATATAAGTTGAAATCATAATCAAACTTAGAATTCAAAACAAAAATAAGTCAGCAATCAAGAGGAAAATAGAAAAATACTTGTGACACTTTGCAAAATGCAATAAGGATGCAGACAGAAGCGTGGACTCTCTTAGATGGAGGGAGATGGTTACAGAATTCCAAAACAAGAGCAGGCATTCATGCATAAAACAAGGATTATGAGGGAGATAAACCTAAATGATACGATCCATTAAGGATTATGAAGTATTTGTCCATGTTCCCATTGAAAATAGCTTCCATGATAAGCAACATGTGTTCAGTTTGACTCTAGAAGAAGTCTTGTTCGAAAAGAAGCCTTAAAGTATCCTCGGTTTTCCATCTACATCCATGATCCTATGATGAAAGGAAGAAGTCGGAATATTCAGGGCATGGAATCTATAGAAGACTCCATGGACCCAAAAGCTAAAGAAGAACATGAGGAAGAACATGAAGATTCCAAGAAAGAAAGAAAATCTTGAAAAACCAGTTATTATATCGAGAATCATAAGGCCACCAGCTTGATTTGAAACCACTAGAAGCAATCAAGCAGAAGAAATGGAAGTTATGATCAATAATAGTGTATGTAAGAAAATGTGAAAAAGACTTATGAATGGAAGCATTGCGAGATTCAGAGATTCTTCCAGAAAGAGGGAGAAAAACTATAATGACAACTCACCAATATCCATGGATTGGAATTTACATGTAAAAGACTATTATTCCCAATAAAGCAAGTGAGAAAGAATATTATACCAAAAAGAGAACCATGTATGCAGATATAAAGACCTTGTATGGATTCAAACAACCTGGTGCAGAGTATCTCAGATACAGCATAAGCGTTGTGAAAACTTTATATAATAGAAATAGTGTATCAAAGTAGCTACTCAGAAGTATAGGATGATGGATTGCTAATCCATGGAAAACTCTCATGATGACAGAAGAAGTGCTACTTGAATATGTTTCAGTTTTAGCTTTTCCACGTTGTCATGAGATAGCAGGAAACAAAAGTGTTGAATTGGACCATGATATATTGTAATGATCAGAGCTATATGAAGCCTTCAGAGAAAATCAATGTTCCATGACAGACCGAAGTACATTTGAGATCAAGCATTATATTCTCTGTGACAAAGTCCGGAAGAGAGAAATGATTCTCTAGTATATCTCCACCTATAAGTAGATAGCAGATATTTTGGTAAAGCCTCTGGCCAAGATGAAAAGTTTGCATACTTAAGAAACAAGTTGGGGCTCGTGGAGACAACTTCCTTACTGAAAAAGGAAGAGATTACCCCCAGATTCAGAGGGAGCATTGATATCTTATTGGTTTATGGACAATCATTTTTCAATTTGAAAAATGGTCCAGGATGAGCATTTCCTTTCCAGTTCAGAAAGTGGTTTGAGATTTTTTACGGACAGGCATTTTCCAGGTCGAAAAATGGTCCAAATCGGATAGTCATTTTCGTAATAAAAACGGTCCAATAGATTTTTGATGTACCATAGATATTTATTCCCCTTATTTCCAATGTGGGGGAATGGTCTAGGACAATCATTCTTCTTGGTGATCACCCTGATTAGTGGCCAAGTAGAATGGTCTACCTCGTCGGGCAATCATTCTTTCGAAGTTCACAGTTGTGAGCAGTTTTGAAGAATGTTTTGTTTTGGAGGTTGGTGCAGGAGAGTCATTTCCATTAGGAGATGGTTTGGATAGTCATTCCCTAGGGAAGACTCATTCTATCTAGGTTTCACTATGATTAGTGCTAGAGGAATGACCTACTTAGGTGAATGGTCCAGGAAAAGCAATCAGGGACATGCATTCCCTAGGGCATGTTGGATTTACTTCACACACACCTAGGATTTCTTGTTCCTAAGGTTTTTCCTTGTTTATTAGTCATTATTAGTCATATATCCAGTCTCCTATTTTTTAGGAGAGAATATTCCACCTCGAGAATATTCTCTTCAGTTGACACTTCAGTTTGACTAGTTGAGTTGAGTCTAGATGTTGTATTGGTTTTATCACCATGCAACATTGGGATCATCACCATGATAATGTGCACTTGCCTTGAGATCATCACCAGACTGGCACATTACCCTTGATTCCTTGATATACTCCTCACTACACTCTCTTCAGTCAGTTAACTGAATATTGGTTGACTAGTTAACTCAGCTAGGTGGCAGTTCACTCCCGTATTTGCCTGAGAGACTAGACTAGGTGGTAGTTCACTCTCGTAACTGGTGGTGTGTGTCCAGATCACTCTATACCACCACTATGGTGCATTGGTTCTCCTCCAGTGTGCATTCATTGATTTATACAAAGTATATCATGTGTAAATTATTCATTATTCATTACAGTTAATGAGAATTCTTCTATTATTTATCTCCTTCTTCTTATTTCTCAATTTCTCTCTACAAATGTGTGTAGTATTTTCTAGATAGATCTATTATGTGCAGGTTCAACACATTTACATGGTATCAAAGTCGACGGACTGCTAAGAAAAATCTACACCAAAATATTTTGCAGGTACAAAAGATTGAAGACAGCGGAATGATGGATTTCCAAAAAGAATTCATTCTTACACCTTACAACTACTTTGCATGGAAGGAGAAAATATGCATACATCTATGAACTAGAGGATTGTACAAGTTAACCTTGAATATAGACATGGAACTTACATCAGCCATAGAAAAATCCAAGTACTTAAATCGAATGGATGAAGCATTCAGAACAATTTGCAATCTTATTTCTTATGATCTCCTTTTTCACATATCTTCCTGTAAGACTCCCAATGAAGCTTGGACCACCTTGGAAGAGCTCTTTATAAAATGGGATGAGATGAGGGGACACATGTTGTAGGTGGAATTGCTCACATTGGATCCAAAAATCTTCGACAATATCCAATATTTCTTTACAAAATTCAAGGATTCATTGTCGCAACTCAAAGCTTGCAGGGTTGATAAATCTAAGGAGGAGAAACAAATGGTTCTCACCATTCTCTCCAAACTTGGTCTTGAATTATATATGTTCATTTCCACATTCCATTCAGTCAAATTCTCCTCTGGAGCCACCTGGAAGATTCCTTCTCTTGAGGACTTTATCGAATCCCTGACACAAGAGAAAACCAAGCTCATCAACATGGGGAAAATCAAAGGCCCAAAGGCGCATGCACTTACTATGCAAGATGGAAGCCATCAATATCCGAAATCTAAAGATAAAGAAAAAAGGAAATCTCATGCACATCCGAAGAAGGAAGGGTACACAAAATCCTTCACCAATGCCTCCGGATCCAAAGGGGGAAATGGAAGAAAATGGGAGAAATGCGCGTATTGTCAAAAATGATTCCATCTAGAATCCACATGCATGCAAAAACAAATAGATATAATGTCTCAAATAATTCAGCAAAATAACCTTGGAGATTTCATCCTCGAGGGTGCCAAGAAGAAGAAGCCAGAAGATCAGAATCCCAAGAAAGGAAATTCTAGCCATGCCTTGATTTCCATCAACTCCTCTCTCAATGCTTGGATCGTAGATTCAGGAGCATCACACCACATGGATACCTCAAAAGAATTCTATTATTAATTGGATGCATGCATAGGTCATCCCATTATGATGGGGGACAACTCTTAATTCGAAGTCACTGAAAAAGAAAGGATTGAACTCACCAACGAAAGCTTCGAGAATGTGCTACACGTTCCCAAACTTTTTGTCAACCTTCTCTCTGTGTATCAGATAACGAATTCCAACACCAGAAAGAAATTCGTATTCAAACCAAATTTCATGGATATCTATGACATGCAAATCAAATCCAAGGTTGATACCGGTGAGGTAAATCATCAGTCAAGATTGTATACATTTTATGAATTCATTGAACCTGATTCTTTTTTACTGCTTACTCATGTTGATGAAAGTAGTAGGATATGGCATGAAAGTTTTGGACATTTGAATTTTAGATACATGCAACATCTTAGAAAGAAAATATTGGTTGATGGTCTACCAGACATCCATTTCTCCAAGGGATTGTGTGAGGGATGTGTTCTCGGGAAACACCCTCAAGACAAATTCGACAAAGGAAAGTATCAGAGAGCTTCTGCACCTTTAGATATGATCCACATTGACCTTATGGGTCCTTTTCTGCATCCATATATCAACAAAGTAAGATATCTCATTTTTGTTAATAATTTCTCACGTTTTACATGGATCTACTTTCTCAGGCAAAAATCTAAGGTCTTTCAACACCTCAAAGATTTCAAATCCCTAGCTAAGACACAGTCTGGAAAGAAGATAAAAGTCCTCTGAAATGATAACGGGGGAGAGTATGTCAATCATAAGATCCATAATATTTTCCATGAGGCAGGGATTCAGTTGCATCACACAGTTCCCTATACTCCGCAGCAAAACGGAGTTGTTGAGCGGAAAAACAGATCTCTAAAGGAGATGGCTTCTTTCATGTTGCATGCAAAGTCACTACCACAGAGACTATGGGTCGAAGAACGTAATTGTGAAACATACATCCAAAACAGATCTCCCCATATATCTATCAAGGATAAGACCCACTACGAGGCTTGGAGCGGCCTCAAACTGGAAGTGACCCACTTTTGCATTTTCAGTTCACGTGCATCGGGTTGAATTCCCTCTGAAAAGAGGAAGGCACTTGATCCACAGAGCATTGAGTGTATTTTTGTTGGATACCCTGATGGTGTGAAGGGATATAGGCTTATTGATATTTCCTCAGACCGATTGATCATTTAGTGTAATGTCCAATTCGAGGAAAGTGTCTCGAATGTACCTCAACAGCCGCATGCAGACACCTTCATTCTTCCACCTGTCCGAGATGATGAGCATGCACATGTCGACTCTTCTTTAGATGAGATTTATGATTTATAGGACTCAGTTGATTCATATTTAGAGTCAGTATAGTCAAATGCAGATTCAGAGCATTTGAATGCAGTTGCAGAGCCAGAGTAGAGGCCCAAGTGGGCACAGACTACTCTTCATAATGCAAGGGATGTCCTTGGTGATCCAGTCGATACTAGGAGGACTCAATATGATTTCGAGGAGCCTCATGTTTCACTCACTGCCACTGAACCATTTCCCTCCAGGCATCTTTTCTTGGTCCAATCTTCAAATGCACAATCTTATGGTGAGGCTGCTAGAAATCCCTTTTGGGAATCTGCCATATGATTCCATACGATTGGCACTTACCATTGCGGAAACCAAGGGATGGGAAGTCCATAAGATGGACGTGAAGAAAAACATTTTGACTTTTTTTAGTTAGCTCAGAAAAACCTTAAAATTAACACAAATAAAAAAGTGACGCTAACTAAAAAAAAAGTCAAAATGTTAAAATTATGGCTAATTACGACCTAATTGAAACCGTGGTTTTGACAATAGATCCCTATGCCAAAACAAACCCAAAATTGGATACAAAATGATCACTTTAAAATTTATTTATTAACTTTTTTTCCTTCTTAAATTTACATTGAAAAATAAATAAATTGCAATTTTATTTTTTTTTTGTAATGAAGCAAAAAAACACATTTAAAAAAATATTCAAAACCCAAATTAAACAAAAAAGAAAAACATTGAAAAAATAGGGTGGAAAAAAGAAACCTAAAAAAGAAAAGAAAAGAATTTAAAATTTCTAAAAAAAATAAGAATGATCTAAAAAAATGGTATATATTTTTAAAAAATAATAAGAAAAAAAACACTTTAAACCTAAAAAAACTAAAAAAAAAAAGAAAAGAAAATTAGAAAACACTAAAAAAACATATATATATATATATATATATATATATATAAAAAAAAAATTAAAAAAAAAAATGAAAAAGGGGAAAAAACCCTAAACTAAAAAAATCTAATGTTTAATAAATTATAATTTTAAAATAAACATAAATAAAAATAATAATAATAATACAAAATATATAGAAAAATATTCAACAAATATTAAAATGTTTAACAACTTTTAATATTACAAAATATATAGAAAAATATTTAGCAAATACTAAAATGCTTAACAAATTTTAATATTAAAATAAATGAAAGTCAAAACCAATTAATTCAAATATAAATGTTTCATCAATATACAATTTTTAATGTAAGATTTATAGAAAACTAATTATTAAAATAAAATTATGCATAAATAAATGCAATTTTTTATCAAAAAACATTTCACCAAAACTATATTTTAAAAATTAACTATTATCATGCTTAACATATTTGATTTTCAAAGTGAATTGTAATTAAATTAGAAATTTCAATTTCGAAAAATGAATTTTAATTAAATTAGAAATTTTAATTTCAAATTCTAGAGGGTCTACAAAAAAATCTAATATTTATTAAATTTTAATTTCAAAGTGCAGAAAACACTTTATAGA